>JAECUM010071633.1:0-15666 GCA_016617855.1 Megalonaias nervosa | reverse complement strand
GCACGATTTGCAAGACCTGTTAAATCAGTGAATGCAGAATCTGGGGAAGAAATTATGTTCAAGTCAATTAATTCTGCTGCCAAATATTTTGACATAGTACCACCTTCAGTACAATACGCGGCAGAAAATATACAGAAATCTGCCTTTTTTTTCCAGTTCTTTTGCTCGTATTATGTAGTTTTTTTGCTAGCGAATTACGATAAAAATCCGGAAAAAAACCAGTTTTTGATCGATAAATTTAAAACCTAATGTTAATTCCCGTTAACCTTCCTGGGGGTTTTACCCTCAGAATTTGTCAAAATCTGACTGATTTTCACTGATTTTTGGTCTTTTTTCATGCAAAAAACGAGATTTTCGAACAAAAAACGAGGTTTTCAGAACAAAATCAACGAAATAAAAAAAAACACTAAATAAAATTATTTTTATTTGCAATACTGTTGAGATCCAAATTCACTGAAATGTTTTTACAAAGTATGGACAATCAGGATAACTTTTGACATTAACTCGTATCTAGTATAAGCGGACAACTACGATATTTATCATTATGCTTGACGGAGTGCTTAATCATTTGGTAACATTAAAAATACGGTAGACTAAATGTATTGAAACCTAATTTTTTGTGCAAATCGTTTGGAAAAGGCAGATTTCTGTATATTTTCTGCCGCGTATTGTACTGAAGGTGGTACTATGTCAAAATATTTGGCAGCAGAATTAATTGACTTGAACATAATTTCTTCCCCAGATTCTGCATTCACTGATTTAACAGGTCTTGCAAATCGTGCGCCGCCAGTGTTTCCAAACTTACAGTTTTCACTTTGCGTGATAATACGTAGATTTCCAAGTGAGTTGTCAAGTTTATTGCCGTTGATGTGATCCACCACATACCCATCTTTGATTAGTCCAAAATAACACTAGATCACAAATCTATGTGATCGATAATTTTTATTTCCTTTGGTATTAAAGGCAAGATAACCAGTATTGGTAATACTACCGACTGGTTTTTTCACTCTGCAGTTTCTAATCACACCTTCTCGAGATGTTTCACAATTGGTAATGATTGGATGTGACACAAACTCATTTTGCTCCATTTATATATAATATTTATTTGTCTAAATCATTGTTTTGAAAATCTAGCCAGATAATCTTCTTCGGTTTTTATAGGAGAATCAGTGTTATATTTTTTATCGTAATATCGTTTCAGCTCTCTATACTTTTTACCACCGCATTGCGCACACAGTTGAGTCTTTCCTCGCACTCCAGCACTACACACAATACACGGTTTTGGTCCTAAACTCCCGTTCCTGACGCATTGCATATGATAACTACAGTATTCATTCACACATGTTCTGTTACACGGAGACGTATAACCGATTTTTAACCAGTGGCATTGATTTGGTTGAATCATATACAAAAGATTAATGTTCAATTAAATATATATTTTGCCCTAATTATAATATGGAAGAATTATCCGTGATTGAACCCTACGCAACCAGATTCGATCTTGACAGACTACCCGAGTATAAATTTAGTATTTCGATGCAAGATCTAGCTTTAACTAATAAAGATGTAACTAAACGTATCCGTGAGGCCAAGAAGGAATTTCGTGACGATGGTGCAGTTCATGCATGGTCAACATTCAGAGTTGGAAATGTTTCTAATACGATGAATGACAAACGAGGAAGAGTAATCATTAACCACCTTGATAATCAAAAATATTTTATTTTAATAAAATTTATTGTAAATACAGAAGAAGATATTTGGATTATTCGTGACAAGCGCGATCCCGTCCGCGTGCAGTCAGGAAATAATATTTTCTTGAGTAATAAATCCAAACCAGGAATACTAACTGGTATAGATAAACCGTATTATGAGCGATCGTACCCTGTAACTGCGGTTGTCTATGGAATATTTCCGCTGAATAATAAACCTAATGTTAGGGATCTCAAACCGATGAGATTGTCATCCTTGACTTTGTCAAGGATAAACTGCGTAGCTGAGCGAGTTACAGAACACTTTACAAACGCGATACGTGGTAATGGTTTAACGGATTTAAGACGTAAAAAAATAAATGCATGGACAGAGTCGGTTAAAGATACCGGAGCGTCTATCAGCGACGTTGCTGAGCTAGAGAAGAAATTAAGATTTCCAATAACAGTAAAAACGTTAACCGGAGAGATTTTGTACAAACCGAAGTATATAATAAATGGAACTCCGATAGATATTATTGATCATAACGCGCACGCATGGACTGCTGCAGTAACAATATTTCCACGAGATAGAACGGTTAAATTTTATGACGGTGATATCTTTGATTTTATTAAAAATATTAGTAAAACCGATCCTGTTTCTGTTTGGTTATTTCAGAGTTCGGAATATGATCATTACGATCAATTTGTATGACCTAACGGTGATATTTATCGTACAGAATCTCTCCATGAGGAAATGGAACATCTTGCACTGAAATATACCTCTGATGATGTCATAGTTAGACAATTATTGAATAACTGTTTTACTGTTCCGTCAGTTGCTGCTCATTTCGCTCAGGAGAAAAATTCATGGAAAACGACACGATCGGAATTTCTTGAAGATGTCAAGAAAAGTTGTATAGAATATGGGCATGGTGGATTATGGAACACAAAATACGATTACAATGATGTTATCTCGGTTGATATGGTAGCGTGTTATCCTGGGAGTTTTCTTGGATATGGAGCATGTTCTAAATACTTTAAGAGATTCGGACATCCTACACATGACATGACCAGGGTTGCGATAAACGGACCCTTACCAGATTTTGATTTAACAGGATTTGCTCACGTAGAATCATTCGAGTTTAGAGAAGATCTCCATGCGATTACTTATGCTTGGTTCGGAAAACATTTTTCAGAGCGACGTTGGGTTCCGATAGTACTATTGCGATATATGCTTGATGCTGGATTTTAATATCGTTGAGAGTAACTGAAGCGATTATATCGTATAATTCACAGAAGCAAGTTTGGTTACCAGAACCGGACAGATTTAATATCGATGATACCAGGAAAGAATTCCATGATATTGATGAAGATCATGTCATTAAAATAAGTAAATGCAGGAATGAACATGATGAAAAACTTGCAAAAGATCTTGGTAGAAAGATAATCGGTAAGTTCACTCAAGGTGGTTCATACGATTATAAACGGCATTGTACAAGACTGATTATGGACGATGCTGAACTAGATTTTATAATCGCTGATACAACGGAGAAAAATACATTTATAAACCGATGTAATGCTTATTTATCAGATGGAACAAAACTAGGTACCATTGTGAGCTATCTTGATGGCGACTCACCACAATTTACTCATTTAAGATCTTCGATGTTAGCTTATGTTTCGATAAATCTATTGTCGATGATAATAGATTTCCTCGTTACGCTGTTAGAGTTGCTACGGATTCATTTTATATACACAAAAAACATAAGGATTTATTAAAACTCGGTAATGGTGAATGGGGGGTATGGAGGATAAAACAAGAAAATATACTTAGTTATTCTGAATCTGCCGACGTTGAAATCAAGGAAATATATTACAAAAAATAATAATCAAATATCAAAGTCATCTGCACCATCTGTGTACGATCCTGTGGCTAGACATAAGACCGTTTATCTTAATGGGTGTGGTGGTTCAGGTAAAACAACTCGTGCGATTAACTTATTTATGAATAATAACTCAGATATAATTGTTTTGACACCTACACATAAACTTGCTAGAGATTGTTTTGACACCTACACATAAACTTGCTAGAGAAATAAAGCAACGGGGAGTAAAATCATGTACATACCATAGTTTCTTTAGATGGTGCGGAGACACGTGGACCCCATCGCGGATGGGTGAAAAATATATACCTAGGTATATATTATGGGACGAGATATGCACGGTGTAGTTAGAAACACTAAAAACATTTCTTGATTGGTTGTTATTGAAGAATACTGCTGTGATTATGTGTGGCGATCATGGTCAACCACCACCCTTTGTTGGACAGTCTCCACATGAATGGTTGAAAACATTTGTAGATTATTGCGAAGAAATAAATGATGACCATAGTGCTATTGATAAACCGCTGAAAGAACTTAAAAGATTAATCAGACTGCAGCCAGATCAAATACAATGCGAGATACTGCGTAAAGTAATTGCAGAAACTTCTATGAATGAATTTTGGACTTTATGGAGACCTGCTGATTTGATAGTCGCGAGTAGAAAGATAGTTCGTGATGAACTGCAAAAGAAATTATTTACGTTACATAAAGAAAAGTTTCCGGATCTACCCGTACCTTTGTGTTATCGCCCAGCAGATACTCGACGACAAAATATTGAAGTTGAAATACCAGGTAACTTGGTTCCACCAAGGGTACAGAATCTTGTCTTGAATGATATCGTGTTGGTTGCTGTTGATGTTGTTGAGAGCGCGTTGAACATGGATAAATCACCATGGACGTTAGGATACGCTATAACAATTCACTCGTCGCAGGGATTAACTATAACTGATACTAGAATCTGGATTGTAGATGATCGTATTGAATGGTCGAATTTAGTCTATCTCGCCGTATCTCGAGTCAGGAGAATATCGCAACTGCGTAGGGTTATTGTAGATTACGTAATAACTGAAGAAATCACTAATGACGCTGCTGTAATAAGGAAAAAATTAGCGGGTTATAAACAGTGTGACCAAAAAAATAAGCGTGACTTTGATCTTGATGCTGAATTTATTATAACACTAAAACAACTACAGAATAATCATTGCGCAAGTTGCAACTGTAATATGTCATGGCAGTGTTTTAATCCAAGACAATTTACCGTAGACAGAATTAATAATGATCTCGGTCATACACGTGATAATGTGATGCTGACCTGTCATGAGTGTAATCGACGTCGAGGCTCTGGACATTTACAAAATTGAGCTTGGTGGTAATTGCGTATCCTCAGGAATTACTTGCAATTGTTCACGTACAAATCCACGTTGAGGGGCTGTAGAATCTAGTCTGTAGATTGGAGGTCTACCAATGGATCTTACCACGCTAGAAATTTTATGTGTAGTCACGCTCCAGATAGGATCGGTTGCTCTTTTTTTACCACCTTCAAGTTCGCCAGGTTCATATAAATATCTTACAGTTACATTACCTAATACTGGTTGAGAGAAAGATTCACGTCGTTGTCCGTAGCCATTGCTACGGGTATATATATTTTTTTTGATCGCATTAGAAGGTTTCATGGAAGTTGCACGAGTAATTTCATTATTCAACGCAGCTATCACACTCGGTAATCTTGCAACCCATTCACGAGATCTTGTATCTGCCTGAACTTTGTTCAGGGATATTTCCTTCGCATATTGATACCCGAATAACCGCTCAGCAAGTGTTCTATTAAATCGTTCAACGATTGCCTGATCACGATGAATTTCAGTATGTCCTCGTCTGATTTTAACGTTACGTTTCTTCATCAACGATGATACTACTCCAAGAAATTCTTTACCAGGATCAACTTGTAATAACCGTGGCCATCGTAGATCACCACGTTGATAAATGCGCTCAAACGCAGATGCAACTTCAGATGCTGTCTTTGTTGATAATGGCTCCGCTTCTTTGTATCTACTCGCAATATCAACGACAGTTAACGCGTATCTATACGTGTATTGACGTCTACGTGTTTTAATGGTATCGTGTGGTAAAAACAAAATATCTGCTTGATGAACTTCATTAGGAACGCTAACATCAAAATGCGCGTACTGAATTCTTTTAGGTGGACTCAGGAAGATTTGCCATATTGTCTGTCGTGCTAATCATGATGCAGCAACATCACGTGAAACTTTTGCTGCTTCGGCGAGTTTACTAATCGCTGCTTTACCTCTCCAATACCCTCTCGGGGAATAATAAACATATTCCATTATGATAGTTATATAATTAATTACCAGCCCCTAGCATTATTTTACCTTTCATAGCAGTTTTTACTAGAAAGCTAGCGAGAGATTCTCTGAGAGATTTATTAGTTATAGAATTTAACGCGTGAATCAATTTCACATCTGCGAGATGCCGCTGTTGCAAATCTGGATTTTTATAAGCAACATCATGAATGTGACATGCTTGATCAATCTTATTTACTGGATACTCTCCGGGTTTTGGCTGATCTCGTTCGTCAAGTCGGATATCAAGTCGAGTTCCTGGACCACAATAATTATATCCGGGTAAATGTTTCTCACCAGGGTATTTAGCCCATGGAGTTCCTGGTAATTTTCCTAACGAAGCAGCAATATCCCCCCACCTGTCTTTGTTGAAATAAATTTATATTTCTTGGTGCCACATTTCACACACTTACCTGTAAGTGCGCGTCTTTTATTTTTTGTTGTTATTGTCGTTAATTCAGTAGTAGGTGTAGGTGCTCTGCATCGAACGCAATATAGACTCATATTATTAATTATATGGATATAATTGACTTTTCTGCGACACGAAAACAAGAGCCAGTAAAGCACCATCCAGCGTTACCAAATTCTATCAGAATGATTATAATAGGTCCGTCCGGAAGTGGAAAGACGCAATTATTGCTCAATCTGATAATGAGATGGCTGAAGTGGGATAAATTGTATTTGATAGCGCCATCTGTAGATGATCAGCGATGTTACGAAGTACTTAAAGATTTTAATGAAAATGCAAAATTGTTGCATGAAGACAGTGAAGTCATAGACTTTATTACTGATATTGATGAAGCGCCATCTGTAGATGATCTGGATGGATTCATTGATAATTTAGTAGTGTATGATGATGTTATGCTGGACAAACAATCAAATCCAGCTCGGATATTTTCACGAGGCCGTCACAAAACACAGACGTGATTTATGTTACACAGCGTTATACACAAATTCCAAAAGTGATCAGAGATAACTGTAACGTTTTAGTTGTGTTCAACGGAGTTGATAATCATACGCTGCAAAATATTTATTATACTTGGTGTTCTGGGGACATGGACATGAACAAATTTAAAAATTTCTTTTCAAAAGCACAAGCTGCTCCCTTTGGTTTTGTAACAATAAATTTACATGATCCGAGGTCAAGATATCGTAACGGACTTGATACAATTTTTGGATAAAACGATAGCAGCAGAGAGGGTGAATGACATACGCGTAGTGACCAGCACGTGAAAAAATCGGGTCAATTAGAGAAGTTTTCATTATTAAGGCAAAAACTTCTTTTTTTAGCCATCGTAGGAACCCTTAGTTTTCAAAAAATAAAGTCTCTGCAAAGTTGTAGGGTTCACCCTCTCTGCTGCTAAACGAAATCAGCTATTAATAACTTTATGACATTGGTTGTTGCTAGGTGGAAACATACTGGCTGTTTCACGGTGCGATAGTTAATGAGATGAGTAAAAACAGTGTACAACCGGTCTCTGCAGCCAGAAGTATCTCTCTATGCAGTGTTGTGTATTTGGTTATGTCGGGAAGATCTGTTAGCTTGTAATCTAATATGCCTCTGCTGTAACAAGGTAGCTATTTTAAATCCGAATGCATGTTACAAATTAAGATACTACAGTGTCGAAGCAAGATTTCTGAATGGATGCTTAAATCTTGTAATAATGTTCATGAAGTATTAAGCCTTGATTCCGACTGAGTACTACCGTACTTTGCAACCGATTGCTTTATCGAAAATGTAGGAGATGGTTTAAACTTAGAAACGTTTTCGCGATTATATCACTTTTCTGTAGATTGATTGCGTATTCCAGCGTAATTATTGCTACCTCAAATTGTTCTTGTCACGATGCAATATTCGGAGTTTCAAATGATCCAATACTAAATACAGTTCAGTGAAGACAGTATTGCATTGTTTGTCCATGTGTCTGGTTCAAACATAATTTCTTCGGTACCATTTTTCTTACTTAAAGGCTCATCAGTGTATTCAGGATGAGAGTCTTTGCACACTTTGATATAGCAATTCTGACTAACGGATCATTTTATGATTTTACCCTTACATTTCTTTAGCTAACCTTATCACTCCTAAATGTTTGTGTCTGATGACAGATGAAATTAATTTTCCATATCATGATTAGCTTTATTCTTCCATTGTATGGGACATATGCTTTTTGATCAACATATACATTGTATTTTCATACCAGACTAATTGTTGTAACAGATCAGGAATGTGAGGGAGAAAAATTATGTTATTGATTACGTCAGAAGAACACATGTGAAGATGTTTTAATTAATACATTATAGCCATATATATCTAACTCTCTATCCAGTAATTTTCCTAAAGGTCAGCTCGATTCCACAATATCAACATCCGTTAATTTTACTTTTGTAAGAAATTCATTTTGAGATTTCAAAAACATGTAAAATTTATATTTTAAAGTTGCTTAACTTTGTACGGAATGATATGATATGGTACAAAACCGTATGCTGACCCTGTAACAATGAAACGATTGAACGGTTCTTTTCAATTCTTTTCAATTATAAGAACTTGTACTCGTTTTAATAGAATTTACCAGGAATAAATTAACTTTCTTAAAGTCGAATTCAAGCAAAGAACCGAACGGAGTGCAGTAGAGAAACGGTCCGCAATAAATGTTGTGCCAGACGTTACAAGTATCTTATATTTTTTATCATTTTCAGATTTACTGGGAGTGCTTGGATTGATCTACTCCAAGGAGGTGGATCGTGGTCTATGCGTGCTTGGGCAAGTTTGACTGTCCGAAAGGATACCAGACGAATAAATCACTCTCCTGTGACGAGTGTGTCCCCTATCATCCGGGTTGTTCAAGGTTGCAGAGTAATAATCCACCTATTAGGTAAAAACAATAATTACGAAAATAAGTAAGTTCTAGTACATTCATTCACAAGAGAAAATAAACAGTACAACCACCATGACATTTACATTATCGCATATCATATTAACGATGTGTTTTTCATCCAAGATTCTGAAAACCTTATTCAATGTTTGGTACCTATTGAAAGGAAGCTTCTTTGATAGCTGACAAAATTCAGATCTCTCAAGCCGGCCAGCACTTTTCATTCCGTTAGAGAAGAAAACATTATCAAAAATATGTATTTATTGCATTACAGCTGGCACCAGTTTCGTATGATCGGCTATTGATTAATTTCATTTTGAAGAGACGTCCAAACGTTTTCTAAATATCTCTCTCTTGTTATTTACAGTGGTGTAAAATTCAGGATTTCATGATGCATGCTGAAGAGGACGATTTTTGTGCGAGAATACAAATTTTGCCTTTCAATGTCAATGCCCATTTTCTCCTAGCTCTCAAGGCATGTCTTAGCAATATGTTCATGGCTTGGATGCGGGAGGTAATGAGTTCGAACCCCGGCCGAGTCAAACCAAAGACTTATAAAAACGGTACTAAGAGCTGCCGCGCTAGGCGCTTAGCATTAAGAGGTTAGTGTTAGGACTGGTCGGCCTGATGTCAGGAAAATGTGCCTGGGTGGGACATGATGTTGCATGTTTGCGGCATGATACCCCAGTGCTAGACATCACTATAAACTGGCACACTGCAGACATCGTAGCGATATGACTGGAAAATTGTTATAGCTACGATATAAATCCAAATCACACACACACACACACACACACACACACACACACACACACACACACACACACATCCTCCATCATTGCTTCCCTTCACTGTTCTAAAAGTTTTCCAACAATTAGCCACTGGAGTGACCAATCAGAAAAGGGGAAATCCATTCTGCTGTTAATTTTCGTTCCTCATTCTCTCGCCTGAAACAAAAGATCGTTTACAAGAAATGAAATTTTAAAGTCTGGTATAGTGCAGTGTGCGAAATTGCCGTCAGCCCGCCGCGCCGATGCCAGCTAATTGCACGGCAGACTAGCGAACAAATGAGTAGCCAGTCCTTCTCGCCAGCTTGATTTTTAGTTATAATCTATAAATTTTGTTTATTTAATCGGATATAATAAAACCATGTAAAAAAGTAAAAACCAGCGAATTGTTTCTGATGATGACTCTCTAATCTGTATGTCCAAATCCTAATAAATTATATGTTACTTTAAATCCTCTTCACAGAGGAACTCATGACGAAGGTTTTGTCAGAAGTTAACAGGCATTGTTTCAGATTCCGGATTATAAACAAACCAACGTGCAACGTGTCCGAGATTTCACTTCTGGACCTGAAACAATGCCTCTTTAGTCACCATACGCTGTCGCTAAAACACACACAGACATCAAACTATAACGCTCATATTCTACAGAATAAACAGTTTCCCATAAATAAATATCAAAAATGCCTTGCTTTTAACTTATGTGTCACTAGTCCAATAAATCAGCCCCCCCCCCCCATATGTGTTCATACTGCTGGATGATATGTGGATATGATGTCACCTATTTATTCAAATGTACAATTTTGCTCCATGCAGATCTTTCCGGAACACACCTGCATACACATTAAATACATACCGGCATTTGGTGACAGCCATATCTAGCTCGAAATTCAAAATGGCGACTGGAAAGAGGTTGTGTTATTCCACGTGAATTTACAAGTCGTCAAACATAGGATTTGATCGGGAAATAGTATGTACATATCGCCAAAAAACCCTTCAGCCGACGGTAGACCGACAGCCGCGAGAAATACCAGCAAGTGTGCAAAATAAACACCTATGTGTGCAGACAGGAGTGGTAGCAGATATTTGCAGCGTTTAATGAATAGGCGATATCAGCCCCTAAACCGCCAGTCAATATTATTATAGGTGTGGGGCTGATTTATCCGCCTAAAATGCGTCACCACCAAAATGAGAGTGGAAACAAATGCACTATAAACAGACTGTGAGTTCGGCTGAGTGTGATGAGAAGGGACATAACTCGCAAAGAATCTGTGTACGATAGAATCTTGCAACTCCAGTTTGAAACCTATTCTGCATCTATATTCTGTCTGATGACACATGCTACTTCCGATTCGAAACGTCTACTTGTGGAATTATTTTGATGCTTCGGATTTGATAGATTTTATCATGTCTTTACCAGACTAGTACCATTTGCGAGGCAGGCTTGTCTCAAATGAAGCAAATGAAGACAGCATACATAAATAGGATGCATGCTAAGACTATAGTAATGATGCTAACTGTTCAGATGCATATTGATGGTATGGATGCATTTCGTCTAGTTCTAGCAATTCACTGCTGAAACTCATTTTTCCTCAGACCTAATTTCGTGGACACCTGTAATTTGATACCACAACATCATCTTTGGGATTGTGTCTAGTTCTGACGCTGTCGTGGATAACAAGTCAGTGGATGGGGATCCTCATTCCTTTTATGACTATGATTCAAACTGATCATCAATAGCAGAATCAGATTCTGAAAACCAGCTTCTAGATGAGATATGACTGTATGAATCTTGATCAACTGGACAGGTAGCAGTCAATAAACAATTGCCTTATTATTCTGAATTTAGTAAAATTCTTAAACTTAATATATTATAGAGCTTCGCTTGTGTTTTCTTAATTTCTTTCCATTATCTATTCTATAGATAACCTTTAAAGGGCTGATGATTATGTCTACTTGTATTTTCTACAGATTCATTGATTTCATATTATCTTCTTGTATCGTAAAATGTACGACAAGTTGGTTATAGACAGAACCAGGAGCATCTTGAAGTACTGGTCCTGTGGGCATGCTTGTGATTTTTGCCTACTTTCCTAGAAATATATAGTGATTGGATTTCATCCAGAAAAATGTGAAGAAAAAAAAATACTATGAAAAGGAGAATAGAAGTAACGATGGCAACTGACCGTCAAAATTGTATACTTCGTGCAATACAGAAAAAATAGAAATACTAACGTCACGTTCCTGCGAATGCCGTGTTGTAAAAAGAATGTCAAACTATATGTGCAAATAATTAAAGGAATTATGTAGTTCCTGCTTTAGCGTCACATTGTAATGCAACGAAAAGTGAATCTATGCGTAACTCTAAAGTTATTTATTCCCATTTACAGTAGAGAACGAAATATCTTTCATACCAAGGATGCGTATATTTTCGTTTGCGACAGTGAAAAGAAAAATAATGTATTGAGTACAAATATCATTTTTCAAAACACGCTTTCTACCTGTTGCCGAGCCATGTTTAGCCAAAGATTTTAACTCTATTGCACCTGACGACATTGCATTCTGATGTAGTCTACGTGAACAGGCTAAATATTAAGATCAACATTCCTCATGATAACATGGAAGAATAACAAAATGATACAGACATCCATCGTATAATAGTTCTTTATCTATCCATCTTCTGTTTCATGGAAAAATGTTTCGATAACTGTAAACTAGGTGGTGTTATATGAAATTTCATTCTGTTTCAGTCTCCGATGTTGATGGTGACAGAGTACGTTGCAGGTGGTCAACTAGCGGGTCAAATTTTGATGAATGTGCTGGAATTTGCAATTCATTTCCTGGTGCTAGCCTCAATGAAGTTTGTCATCATTCATAAGTATTCTAATTTTCACCAGTATTACGGTTATTACTAAATTTTAAATGGAAGCTTTCTTCACGTGCTATATCTATCTATCTATCTATCTATCTATCTATCTATCTATCTATATATATATATATATATATATATATATATATATATATATATATATATATATATATATATATATATATATATATATATATATATATATATATATATATATATATATATATATATATTGGAGGAATGGAAACTAAATAAGCCGAAAATATTGTCTTTCAATTATTACTGAAGCCAGAATTTGTACGAACGAGCATGAAATATGGCTCTCATGGGTAGCAATCTGGTCAAACATCACGTATAAGGACTTCTGCTTTTAAGATTTCAAAACTCGGCGAATGTCAGCGCCGAACGAAATTTTTCTACGTTGTATCAAAACTTATTTTCCCCATCATTTCTTTATCAGAGCACCTGCACAATCGAATATATAGCAGGAAGCAGCAGTGGGTTTTACGGCGTCGCCGTCCAGGTCGAGGATTTTCCAGTTTCCGGCGGAACAGTACCTTATAGCAGTGTTCCCGTTCAGTTTTTGGTGCAGATAGAGCCATCGACAGAAGACTGCTATAGTGTTCCTGTGTTTGTCCCACCAACAAGGAAACATGGGGAAGTTGCATATCTCACTGTTAATGTATTGTTTTCAGAGAAGATTATAGCAAAAAGCAATGCAATAAATGTTAGGTAATATATTTGCGGTTCTCTTGTTAAAAGCCCACGTGTGTGATATTTGTACCCAATTTAAATTGTCTGACACTGGTTAATATAAAATTAACACTTTCGGTAGACATGTCTTAAAAACTAGAATACTCGTAGGGCAGTTCAATATTCCTCAATACAAATTATTTACTGTTTTGTATCTTTTAATTGTTTGTTTTGTCTATGTTTTGTATATGCCTTTGAAAAAGACTCATTAAGAGTCGAAAGTGCTCAGGCTAGTTAGATGCTAGTTTTGCACTGTTCGTTTTCAGTTTATTGCATTTATCTCAATCAATCCCTGACACTCGTGATCCCTTGCTGGATCCAGTGCGCTTGAAGGGACTGTTATTCGCCATATGATTTGTATTCTTTATATATATATATATATATACAAATAGTTTACAAGGTATGAACGTCTCTTCCTAGACAAGTTTGAGACTTAAAAGGTAAAGAAAGCCCACACTAATAAGCGTACTCATTAAAATTCAACGTGAACAGTACAAGCGTGTGTTTGAAGTCGCTATTTATTTAATAAGCCCATATTTAGTACATCTCGAAACATGATGATAAAGAATAGCAATTTAGGTCATAATAACATAAACATTATTTCTTTGAAGTGGATTTTCCCAACTAAAACCTGTAATATTCTGCGAGGTCTGCGATATCCTGAAAGGTTATTGAAAATCTTCAGCACTTGTATCTATATTTTAATGGAGATGGGTGTTATGGGCAAATTAGATCGGTATTCCAGGTACACAGGTCGACAGGGTTGAAATGTATTTTCCATAAATATAGCCTCCGCCTAGTATAAAATGGGAGATTTTGGACATGACTTCATTGCGATGTAATATATATGCATTTGCATAAACAATGTGAACCATTAATTCATTGAATGTTGTTTTCATCAAATAGTCACACTGCATTTAAAAACTGCATTTATTTTTCACCTTCTTTAATCTTAAATGTACACATGCACACATTCAATTAGCAGCAATCTAAATTATCCAAAGCATATAAAACACAACGAACGTGAGGAAAGAGTCTTTCAACTCAGAGAAAATACTCGTGTAACTCCAAACTAAGACGGACAATTGATTGTTTCAGTATTACAGAAATCACAACCATTTCACCGGACGGTATGGCGAAATCGGCACTTGCAAAACATACAGATGTTAAAGGCGCTTGGTATGTGAACATCACCTGGATCCCTCGTACAAATAATGTTGATCAGTCGCATATATTATGTTTCTCTGCGACTGACAGATTAGGGTAAGTAAATTAAGAGGTGCAAAATTTCCTTATATGAAATACACACACACACACACAGAGAGAGAGAGAGAGAGAGAGAGAGAGAGAGAGAGAGTCATATTTATTTTAGTGGATAGAAACCAAACTAGCGATATAATATTGTATGCATACTCTATTGAGATACATGGAGAGCACTGATTATATTCAGACATAGCCTATGCAGAAAAACATTCTTCTAGCATCCAGATTATACAGGTTCTAGTAAACCTCGACTAAACAAATCATTCCTTGAGTCGGAAGATGATTCCTAAGTCTTGATGTGAAATATCTCGCGAAGCGAGGTTTTAATTCTTGAAAGTGTTTCAGAGTATATATCACATTTGAATTATTAATGCAAATTGAAATCTCTTGAAAGATAATTAAAGACAAGCGTCCTCACAAGTTGTCGTTCATTTCAGATTAACAAGCGAGCAGAGGTGCATATTTCTAAATGTGATTGCAGGTGAGTTATCCTACAACGCAGGATAGCAGAAGAATGTCTCTTCTCTTTTAATGGCTAAACAACAATTTACAGATTAATTGCTTTCTAATACAGACAAGCTATTCATTTGTGCGTTCTGCAAAACCAGTCGCTAACGCTATATTTGGAATTTATGCCTTATCATGCAGTCAGATTTGTATTATCCATTTTACTCGGAGTTATTCTAAATCTGTTACCATTTACCAGAGTTGTTGTTGTTGGTATTGGTATTATTATTATTATTATTATTATTATTACCGATTGAACTATAGGACCGTCTACTGCTATTGCTCAGCTTCTTCAAAGAGCTGCCACTACTATCACTAAAACCACTACTACATCTGTTGTTAATACCTACTACTATAAACTATGACTTGTACAGCCAGATGCATGTAACAACTGACTGATGCATTGTACTTATTCACAGAATCAAAAACAGAATGTGACGGAGGGTACAAAATGCCAGGTAAGTGCATAGTCACTATTTAAAATTATTATAATTACAAAATTATTACATTTCGATGAGCAGCGCCAGGTACCGAGTTGTCTATGGCTTTGTCTTTTATAGATCGCTGTCCGCGTGGGTTTGAGTCTCGAGAAAGATGGCCAGAAACTTCTCTTGTTCTTCTTCCACCAAATAAAGTGGATTTAAACCCACACAACAGCAACATTTCCATGATGCACATAAGATAT
>JAECUM010071605.1:0-14532 GCA_016617855.1 Megalonaias nervosa | reverse complement strand
GGTTTTTCCTCCACCATTAATACTGGCCGCCATGTATAGCCTATCGTGTGCTGAAAAATGGCGTTAAACCCTACAACAACAACTATTCTTAGAAGAAATAAATCCGCTGTAGGTCATGCAAAACCTTTATGGCATATAATATACAGAGGCTAGGTTTTCAGCGTGTGATTTACATAGGATCCGATATTTAAAATAAATCCACATCAGTGCCCACATAGCTGGTCTAATACTCTGTCTGGGCTATAGTGGTAATGAGGTAATTTCTGTAAATAGTTTGGTGGTTTTTCCATTTTCTTTCCTGTATTCGATTACAATGCAGGGGGATGAGCTGATCTTTTACGCAAGGTAAGGCATCATTTTGCTTTTGAGACCCAGTAATCCACCTAAGTTTTATAACTTGCCATTTCTTCATAATTTCCCAGAATATTTGTAAAAGATTATCCTCTTTGTTTGCATTTGTGTTTCTTCTAATTACTTTGGACAATATCTGACACGAATTCATAAGATTCTTTGATATGTTACATATATAGCCTTTGATTTTGAGGTCTTAAAGAGACAAATATCAGTGAAGTAAACGCCATTTCTGTGAGCTGTTTTTATGACCTAATTGCATAACTTTTCATACAGTTTAGATCTGCAGTCAATTGAAATATGTTCATGCAAGATCTTATGACAAAATCACACACACACACACACTTTACTTAAATCATATACACGATTATTATGACCCTAAACAAAAGATATCGGTTTGTTGAATTGTACATGGACTACTTTAATATCCTGTGTACATGAAAATGCTAATACATATCTAATATAGTCTTCCCAAAAATTAAGATTTGGAACATTTATAATATCCTTTTCATACATGTTCTTGCCCTTAACTAATATTACCTTAAAACTGAGAGAGAGAGAGAGAGAGAGAGAGAGAGAGAGCCGCCCTTCCAGGCAATCTGATATCAGAGAACACTGCTATCCTAAACCACCTTCTACTGTGTAACGGACGGCATCGGCGTTTTTGTAGTGACAAGATAAATATCGATTTCATCCTGTCGTTTTACAGTGCAGTTTTTATTTGACATCATTTTTATTTTATCATTTGTAACCTCCTAAATGACACCCTGCTTTCATATTACACTCCAACTTTCCTTTACAAAGGTCCTCATTCCTCAAAGCTGCCTTATATATCACAGTTGGTTCAGCCGTTTGCCTCCTGCTGGTCTTCTGTATCCTCTTATCATCCAGCTAAAATTACATCAGTTGCATTTTTTCTAAAACACTACATGTATCTTAATGTTCATGCATTTTTTTGACAATAAACACTATTACAATAAGAGAACGTTCCATGTCGTCGACCATGAGGTGTTCAAGTTCCATAACACTGAATGAAAGGGTCCAAGTTCCCCCAGAGTTATATAATACTGAACGAAAAAGTCCAAGTTCCCTTAAAGTTCCATAACATCGAACAAGATGGGTCCACGTTCCCAAACGTTCAATATCAAGTTCCCCCAAAATTTTAAATAAGAAAATAGCTGAAGATTGAAGTTGTTACAGATTTACTTTTGATAAGTACTAATACTTTTTGTCACCGCTCTTAATAGATTTGAACTATTTCCGTATTTGCATGGCTCCGTATAGTGTGAAAATTATACCTCATAGACTTAAGAATTAAACAAGCGTGACATGAAGCATGGGGAGCTCATTTAATGTGTCCAACTGATGCTTCCTGCTTGGAACCACACCTACCTTTCATTAATTTACACAGGAAAATGTGATAACCGTAACAAACATTGTATATTGATATGAAATAAGGGAAATCCACTCATATAATAATAATGCTCGGACAGAAATTAAGTAGAGTGTTGTTTCTACCGACGAATTATGTCTCATTTGGGTAAGATCCTCCTGAAATAAAGTCTCTCTCCTGCAACCCCTGTCCTTGGTAAACAAAGAAAGACGTAAACGAGGCTTTCTTCAATCACATCAGGTGTGTTGAAAAGTCAGTTTTTCGCAAGAGCAGATTAAATGATTAAAAAATAACTTAAGTAATATTGGAATCCGGTTCTGTTTTGTTTTGTACTGTCTAGTTATTGGGACTGTGCCTACATATATAGACGTTACGTCAAGTTTAAAGTATGCATGAATTAGTAGCATTCGTGCAGCAGTCTGTTTCAGCTAGGTCGAAAATATGTCATTTTAAGGAAAAATGTATATGTCAGACTCAAAGCACATCAGCTTGACTTGGCAAGAATGTCAGGTTTTTAAAAGATTATAGCTTTTAAAGTTCGTGAATGAAATCGATATTTCAGCATGTATTAATATATGGAATAGATAGTACTCGCTGGAAGAACGTATTAATATGTTGGACATTCGACGGAAGCATGCATTTTGTATATGGAAAAGACGGAGCTCGAAGTAAAATTATCATTTTCAAGGTTAGGGAACATTATCTTTTCACAGGGTAAGTTCTCCTCGTTAGATATGTTGTCGTACTCCAACTATAAGCGCAAAAATGGTTAAATGATCGATCTAAGACTTGCGTGAATCAAGGGTTTGTAGACATGCCAATTGCAAGGCTTTGTATATTTGCCAAATATCAACAAATACTAATGTAAGACGCTTTTTTAATCAAAATATATGTTTATCATCATGAAGACCAGGTGATAGATATTATTACTTTTTGGGTAAACTTTATATGTCATCTGGCCGATGATCAGATGACTACAGTTGCCAAATGATACTAGATATATTGTCTACGAAAACAACTTATTTTCAGTTCGTCTTAGCTATAAGATCGTTTTAGTTTTGAATCACAACAGGAAAAACTTTCTGAGGCAACAAGTACAAAAGTGACAAGATGAACATGAACTCGTACAAATTATTTCTCAATACTTGTAAAAAAAACATGCAAAGATTGAATTTTGCTGTGAACGTGCTAAAGAAAAAGATCACCCAAAAGAGTGAATTCACAGTTTAGTTATTACAGAAGATGAAGGCATTTTTCAGAACGTTCATACAATGGAACTATTTATTGAAATGTTTATGTTTAAGTGTGCTACTTTTACGATGAAAAGTGAATTGAATGCGACGTTCAAGAGGTTCTTCATATTCAATCCAAATGTGTCTATATCAAGTGCATTTTGTGCAACCATGTCTACTAATACCATGTTGTTTTAGTCCTTTTGTTTCTAATAAATGAAAACAGGAAGTAACGGTTTAGTATGATTTTTATAACTCAAATGCATGGATATCCCCAATACAGAAAATTATAAGATCTTCATTTTTTGTTTCTCTTCAGTTTCATAAAAAAAAAGACATAGATGGCTATACAATTTTAAGAAACTGAAATTTCACTTCAGTGGTGGCTCATATTTTAACATGCAGCCAGTTCAGTCAGGATGAAGTTTTCGATACTCATCATGTAGTTAACACAGTTCCCTTTTAATGGAACACTTGTCACCGTAGCTCTTCTTCCAATCCATTCTTTTATCCATTTCATTTCACACGAACACTGGATTGGATTGTTTTCAAATTTATAGATGCCACTGAATCCAGAAAGAAAATTATCTAATATAATAGCACGAAGCGCAATTGGTATTTCTTGCAGAAGATTATTTCTCATTCTGATTTGCTGTAGGTTTGGAGTTGCATGGAAGGCTGCGGGTGAAACATATCGAAGTGATGTGTTATCCATACGTAAGTCAGCTAAATCTGTCATCCCAATTAGATCACGTGTTTCTAGAGTCACAATTGGATTATCATCTAGAACCATGTAGCTGAGACTCGGCAACAATGTTACAGCAGATGGTATTCTGCGCAAACCGCAGGCATTGAGCAGTAGAGTTTTCAAATTCGTCAACTTATCTAGGTCTCTTTCAGAAAGGAACAGAATGGCATTATTTCCCAAATTAAGCCTTTCCAGCTTTCTTAAATTCTTGATGGCATTTGGTATTGTTGTAATAGATACATTATCCATATCAATAGATATAAGAGTGTCCTTCATTGATTCAAAAATACCTTCTTGAAATCCCAAATCACCCAAGGGATTATTGCTGATCGATAGATAGGCTAATGTTGTCAGCTCTCTCATAGCATCAGGCAGACATCTAAGTGCTGTATTTCCAATGTATAGATTTTCTAAGCTATGTCGGAAGGTGTGAAAACTTCCGTTTGGAACGGAATATATGGGGTTATTCTCCAAGTATAGATGCTGTAACAGCTGTAAATATCTGATTGCTTCCGGCCATTTTTGAAATTTGTTATTATTCAGTGTAAGTCCGGTCAAAGAAAACCCTAAGCTTAGCATTACATTCTCATCCAGGTGTGATAATCCATTTTTTTCAAGTGACAAAAAATTCAAATTTTTTAATTCTTTAAGCGCAGCTGGGAGCTGCGACAAACCAGTATTTATTAAAACCAATCGTTCAAGATTTTCACACCCAGCAAAAGCATGATCTTCAATAATTTGTATCGGATTGTCAGACAGGTCCAAATAAGACCTCGGAGAGAATAACCCATTAAAAACATTATTTGGTAGCCGAGATATTCTGTTACGACGAAGATTCAGATAGCTTAGTGGCCGTGTAATACCAAGCAGTTGGTCGGAGGGAACAGTTGAGAGGTTGCCATCTCGGCAATCAATAGATTGAGATGAACACTGGCATTCAGGCAAGCAAGATTCTGAACTGTCATCCATTAGAAATCCCATGGTTGGTAGCACAAGATATGAGAAAAGTGCAGAGAGTAGAACCTAAAAATAAAAAAGATGTAAACAGTGTGCCTCCTGTGAAAACAGTTCATGCAAAGTATTTACGTCTTGAACTATTGTTATTTCTTGCTTCAGTAACGAGCTATTCGGTTTTATAGGGGAATAGGAAAGATGAATGGTACCATGATATTCCTTGATATGCAAATATTTTGTATTATTAATTATGGGTAATATTTACTTGATGATATAAAAAACAAATAAAAGGATTTTTGAAAAAAAAATAAAATAAAACCTGCACTTTGTGTTGCATATTAAAACACGGTTATCAGAATGTAAATTCATTCATCCTTTTTCCACATGAAGGTCCCTTCATTTGCCTATTTCATATGCATGGGGTCTTGAATTTGTACTAAATATATTTGTGTGGACACATCTTGTTTTCTGGAGTGGCCGAAAAACTGTTGAGTCTGCCGGCCGAAACGATGAATCAAGATGGATATTTTAGCACAAATTCAGTAACCTATTTATTGAATAAAAAATGAAACCAACTAAATACATAAACATGTTGATTTGTTACAGCTGTCATTGAATTATCAGAAATACAATGTTATAGCCATAAAGTTCAAGTTTTCATCTCACTCAAATTAGTCGAAACTGTCTCACGAATCGTAAATGTACAACGAAAGAATCCCACACGCTTTCTCACAGCATACAACATTTAGACTATACCGGTGTTGTAGTGCTTTTTTAACCGCTTGGTGAAAAATACCTTTGTCCATAGCCCTCTTGGAATAGATTACTAGAAAATTGGATTGCATCTTACTTTCTCTGCATAATCGCGAGTAGAAATCACATAAAATATAAGGTTTCGCGAACCAGATTAAATTGTGGCAGTTCTTATTCACCACATTATTACATCCTTAGTATTGTGACGTTTGTTCACGCGCTAACTTATCATGTCATAGACTTCCTGTTGCAGTTTTTCTCCTAAATCTTCTATAAAAAAAATATTTATATTGTAATAAAGTATAATTAATAAAACGATAATCAAAGATTACTGTTTTGTCCAGGTGGCATTTTCACCACAAATTTTAGCGTTGTGACAGTTGTGTTATCTTACTAAGGAGAGGTATCGCACTATGAGGAGAATGTAACTTCCATTCATGCTTCCATTGTACCGTGAGTAAATTGGCAGGCCAATGTTAGACCGGTAAACTTTGGTGAAAGCTTAACTGTGTAGTAATATTCATATTTGACAATGTATTTAACTTTTCAATTACATACACACAAAATAGAGAAAGCTAACCTGAAGTTTGCGTCCATACGCTAAGGACTTCATGATTCTCTACTGACTGTCAACACGGCTCGATGACAGGTAACTCGGAAATTAAGTTTCTCATGACTGGTTAGTTCGCACGATTCGTTCGTCATTTCCATTTAGACTAGTTGGGGTTTCTTTTCATTTAGACCTCGTGAACCTCAGTAATGAGTGTGTTTGTGTTGGCATGTTTTTTGATTTTTAAGGTAGCTTTAAAAATTTGAGTAGTACCGCTATGATGCCTCCAGCGTGGCAGTTTATAGTGATGTCTACCTCTGTGGAATCATGCCGCAGACATGTGGAATCATGTCCCACCGAGTCATATGATCCTGACACCAGGTCAACCAGTCCTAACTCTAATCTCTTAATGCTGAGCTCCAAGCGAGGCAGCTGCTAGTACCATTTTTATGAGTCTTTGATATGACTCGGCCGGGGTTCGAACTCGCGACCTCCTGCATCGGAGGCGGACGCTCTAACCACTTGCGCCACCGGAGCGGGCCAGTAATTAGTTATCAGCAACCTGAGCATGTTCGGCTATTCTGTGAGACAATAAGATGTCTCGGATGCATGTTGGCGCAGTAATGTACAGACAAATCATATATTTTCATCGTCAAAAAATCCTCCGTAAAGAAAGAAACCCCAATATATTCAAACCACTATTTCTACATTTGGATTGCCTGAGAAATTGTTAATGAAAAATAAAGTAGTTCCATGCATTCGTAACTTGTCGGTCAATCCTTGTTTCGAAAATAACCGAGGTAGTCAGTGCAGGCTTGAGGGCAGCTCAAAATATTAAATATATTCATCCTAGGGTTTTTTTATAGTGTACGGTGGAAAAGATAGATGAGGTTCCGATTGCATTCAAGGAATGATCGATAGGAGTAACCTCGATGTTGTGAGTGGGTTGGTAGCTTCACAATGTTGAGACTCTATACTTTCACTTAGAAAGAGGATAATAGTCGTTTGCGGTCCCACGAGCAATAAAAGTGTGATGCAGTTGTCAGCGAGCATTCATGTTTACTTCTTTACAAAGTCATATAACAATAGTGACGTAATGGAACTTTTACTTTGCGTTACCTACAAAGTTTAGCTGACAACTGTGTCACACTTCCTGTGCTCTTAAGACCACAGCTAACTATCAAACTCCATATTAGTGAAAGTATTGAATGACTGCTATGGATGAATGAACTTTTTGTAACTTTGTCACACATGCCAACATGAGGACGGATTTTTCAAACATTGGAGAACGCTAGCACGGTCAGAAGGAAAATCCGATCTTTGGCATAATAGTTTCATGGTATCGCAAAGAAAATAAATTTCAGGTTCGTGTGCTGTGAGAAAGTGAAACTGCCCTTGTAACAGCCACCATTGTTAGAGTAAGATAGGCGACTGTTCATTGACCATCACAGGTTACGACACTACGGTCTTAAACTATGTAATAGAAAGAAGCAAAATCAACAAGTTTAGTAAAATTCAACAAATAATTTAATTCTCTAAGTTATAAATTGAAAATGTAAGAGGAATTTAAAGTATTGTGAATTGAATCCCAAATAATCCTAAATGTTCTACCAGTGGCGTAGCGAGGGTACTTAGCGCCCGGGGACAAAACATAAACTTTGCGCCCCCGGTACTTAGCGTCCGGGGACAAAACATAAACTTGGCGCCCGCTTCGAGTGCATCTGAGATAACGAATAGTTGTATTTTCCTCATTTTGGCGCCCCTGGCACATGGCGCCCGGGGACAACTGTCCCCCCCCCTCCCCAAGCTACGCCACTGTGTTCTACCACAAGTCCAACAGTACAGAATGTTCTGAATGAATTCCAAACGTCTTGAATGTACTGATGCACCAATAGTCTTCATGTACTACAATGATATAATCCAGAAGGTCTTTGAAGGTCTCAGAGTCCCTGAGTTCTCAATAATTCCAAAGTAGTGTTTTAGTCGAAAAAGTCAATGAGCTTTTTTTCTGTAATTCCAATGAATAATTTAAATAAACAATTCCTCTCAAATCAAATCTGAACACAACTAAACACGAATCCACAAATAGAACTTAAAATAGGAATGAATGATTGTTTGCATGGTCTTCCTTATATAGAATATGTTACCTGACCTATGACGCAATAAAATGCCCAATATATCGCACATTAATAATTGAAAATTCCATCATATTCGTTTACAGAGTGTCAGGTCTTGAACTCAGATTCAAGTAAACATCTTGTTTAACGCTTATAACTATGACAAAACTCAGGTGACTTTACATGACAATAGTCAGGTAGGCCAAAACTCCACCCTCAATCAAGGACAAAGGTCAAACATTCATCATAAATCAAATATACATAACAATAAACATCCTGGACCTAGAGAGTGTCTTCCACACTGAACTTTCTCTGGGCACTGAAAGTCCCATATTATTGCTTAAATCTTTGAAATCTTGACAGTTTCTTTAGCTCTCGAATCAGAATGCTCCGATACCTCTCTGCCGGAATCATTTTGTACCTAACCAGTTTGATGAGGAGGCTTCTCAGAGACCTTGGAAGTTTTGCTAGTGCAAGCAAGGTTATTTTTTTTCAACCATACCACCCATCCACCCCACCGTTCAAAATATTAGAATATTTCAAAAAGCGTTGATATACGTAGCAAAACTCGCCAGCCCATCAAACGATGTTTTAATTTCTATAACTGAAACTTACTTTGACATATGTACATGATTGTGGGAATTTGTTTATTTACGTCAACTTCGTGGAAGATTAAATGGTCAGATGGCAATACTAGCCGACATTAATGCATCTTCCTGTTCCAAAACAAAAGATGAAAATCTCACCCTCCATTTGGTTAAGTTTCTTTTATACCTGCGTTATTTTCTTAAAACTTGTTATTTTGTTGCTCATCAAAAGAAACCAACGCATATTTATTTAGCGCATTCGAGTTTTTCTAGTATAGTTTCCCTTTCTTACTGCAGTAAGACCGGAAATTCGTTTCTTTTGTGAAAATGTTCAGCCTTTATGGGTCAGCGCAGGGATTACCTGCGAGGTTGGGGATGTAGATGCAACCTCTTGCGTGAGTAGAAGGGAACAAGAGTCAACATTTTGCCTGTGATGATGTTCCTGTCTAAATTGGAATTATTTGAAGGATTGTATTCTTTTTAACCGTTGTCTTGACATGCCTTTATGAATACCTAAACTGATTCGGCACTATATAGCCTGGGTTATGCTCACATGCCGTTAAACCCCATTCACATATGGATAATGTATAAGTAACCCGACAACAATTATAAAAATTGATTTCGTTTGTTTTACTTGTTGGTGTTCTCCATATCACTCAGCAGTGCCTGTTTTGTAACTTTTAAAGAAAACCTTCGACTGCCATTGCGTTTTCTCCACAGAATCATCGTAAATGTAGTTTCATATGTGTTATCTTCCTTTCCGGAAGTGTTAAAAGCATCTCCGATGTGGCTACTGCTTTTACGAGGTGGAAATGGTCACTGTATCTGACGTGAGATAAATTTACAAGCACAAAAAGAACGAATCGTGTCCACGTTGCACATAAACAGTGAACATACTGAATATCAACAAATCAATAGAAAAAAATTAAGATAGTTACTTATAAATTTCTCTTTGCAGTACTGACTATTGACCGTAAGGAATAGGCGATGTGCCTGGAGTCTTACATTTATGATAATTATTAATTTCTTACTTATTTCCTTTCTTGATCTCCCGTGTTGCTTATTAACCTTTTATGTTGTATACAATACTGTTTAAATAAACACATAGCAGATTTATCTCAGTTAACCTACATTTACATCCTAGGTATTTTTCTAACATGTGACAGAAATGACTGACGCCGTTCCGATCGTTCGATTTATATCGCCGCTACAGATAATGTCATAAAGTAGTAAGCATGATCCATTTATTTTAAACTGTTAGTGGGTGGGGTCTTTAAATTTCATTCGCGCAAAGATGAAATTTTAATTTAAGTTATGACATGTTTCACTTTATCTTGAAATGATTGTTGTACAAAATAGCGTACTAACAAATCGTTATAGGTTTATAGTTTTAGTTGTTTAGACAAACTCTTGTGCTCTGAAGTAAATCATTTTTAAAATTCGGAACCCCAGTCCCCTTCCCCTTTTGAAAAAGGAAGAAAATTACATCCTGAAGCTTCATTTAAGTTAAAATGAAACTGAATCGTCGCCTTTTCAGCTTTTAACTTCATAGTCAGAAATACTTTTATGCAAAATATACCTAAATAGTTTATATTTAGTCGATCTGACTTTCATGGTTAAAAAACCACCTCTTAAATGATGTCGATTAGTACGCATCGTATGGATTGAAGGCGCATAGAAAAACGACAATAATGACTTTGAAAGACGTTATACGGCACGCCTACATTTCTTTAAATTTACTAAATTTGTCGGTTCCTTAATGTTGAACTCGTTTGCACAGACTTAATTTGGTGGATGCATAGCTTGTCATTTACCCACTATATTGCATAGCTTTATTAATTTCGCTGTTAGGATTTTTATCCTGGAACTATAAGAGCCGCAGTGTGTCAGTGGTATCAATTACACTCCCTATGCATTCGGACTAACCCGGCTATTTCTGCAAAATATAAATATGCCTCGGGTGTATGACGTGTCGTAATTTGTAGAAGAAAAAAAAAAATCGCCCGAAATTCCTTCCAAAACCAAAGAGCAATCTACTGAGATTACCTCGACTATTTCTGCAATCGTATTTGACCGTAAAACTGACCGAGAAGTTACAAATTAAAATAAAAAAGTTCGGAGCATTCGCGACTTCTCAGTCTATCCTTGTTTCGTAAACGGAGGATATGGTCCTAATGGCATCTAATGATATCTATTCGAATACATTTCAGGTATGATCTATATAGGGGTGACATCCAAGTATCAAATGAGTTCATACGCTTTCACTGTGAGTAGCATGTGGTAATCGTGCTAGGCAAGCAAGCAGAATCAAATAGCACGCTTAAAAACTGGATCACAGTGCCCTCATTGTGTACTAAAACCCAGGTTATAGTGCCCTCATTTTGTATACAATATTAATGAGCATGATTAATTTACCTTCATATTGTCGATTGCATGTATCGCTGCTTGTCAGAGTGACATGTCGGTCACTGAAGTGTTCTGGCAGAATTCGCTTTTGCGTTAACAAGGCATTGCCTTTATATCTTCTAGAGAATTACTGTCAGATGTGTGTTCACATCTTTCGCGCAAGGTTTTGTCCTATTTACAAGGCAACAGCACACGATTGTAGCCTGTTTACTAAAACAATGACAAAAACACTCCCCAATCCTTCTACGCAATATTTTTCTGTACACTAATAAAGGTCAAGGAACCATTCATATCTTTGGTTTATCATGTTTGTGATGCTTAGTAAACAGAATACGTAACACCAAAGGTCCATTCTTGTCAGTCAAGCCTTCAAGTTTCTTCGTAATCGTGTAAGAAAGTGCGTAGAAACCTATTTCTATTTAGAGATATTTGGTGGGCACTGAGAAGATATTCTCTAACGACAGGTGTTCCTTACAAGGAGAATCTTGTTCCTTTCAATCGCCTTGTGCAAAAACTTACGCTCACGTGTGTGTGTGTGTGTGTGTGTGTGTGTGTGTGTACAAGCACCCAAACAATAATGTTCTGTATTGATTTCCGATTCATAGCCAAAATAAAAATGTTTTCTTTCCTGCAGTTGTGAATTTATCATATAAAGTCCGTCGATATTGGTTAAAGTGCATTACCAGTATTAGAAAAGAAACGCTATATGCGTTTAACTTCAAGAACAGTTAACTTGTATGCTAGCAGCAGGAATATTTTGAACATACCAAATGCATTGTATTCATAAAAAGCAACCGTCCTCTTTATAGATGACACTGATACATGCAAAGATTTATATCTCAAGACTATTAGACCGTGCCCTATAAACCAGTCTCCTTTATACAGAGATTTATTTTCACAGAAATCATGAAAATTAACTTTAATTACAAAATATGACAAGCATACAGGAAATGCAGGTATTTTCCAATTTATATTGAAATTTCAAGAGAGAGTTGCTACTGACGCCAGTTTCCATGAATGAAGATTTCAAATTGTAGTTTTTGTTCAAATAATACTAGAAAACCACCAGAACGTCAATGCTGAAAAACTTATCCTTTTTTAATAGTTTGTGATTAACAATAACTGTGTGTGTCAACGGTCCTTAATAGACTACGTTTATTTATATATACTTCCCTTGCTTTTCAAAAATATTAACGAAACTTTTATCTCCGAAATCCTTGTGGCTTCTTATCGTTGAGAGTTTGCATATTTTCCCTCTCCACCAACCATAGGTAACTGACTGATTGGCGACTGATGTTGGTTGTATGATTATTATTATTATTATTATTATTATTATTACTATCAACTTATTTTTCAGTTTGGAACCTTAAACTATGGTGTAAACAAATTCATGCTTCTTACATAACATTTTAACTCACCAAAACCAACCCATAAACTAAACAGTTCCAAAGTGGTGAATCTGATTTAACATCATTAAATAAACGAATAATTTCACTGAAATTGTATCAACAAATATTCAGAATAAATGTGACAAATCAAATGATTCTAACTCAAGGAACATGCATAGTTTGCGGTTGATGGGCAAGCAAAACGCAATTCCCTGTCGAGAGCCTGTTTATCTCACAGGTAAGATTAGTAGAATTCTTCATATGCATTGGTGCCAGAGTGCAGGATACGAAAATTTCTACCATAAGGTCAGAACTTAAGATTCCGCCATTGGGTTAGAATATATGATAGGAAAATTCTACTATTGGGTCAGAGTGTATGATAGGAAAACTTCGCTATTGGGTCAGAGTGTGGGCTAGGAAAATTCCACTACAGGGTGTTACGTCTCTAGGTCTTAAACAAAGTTAACTGAAAGAAGCGAAACCAGCAAGTTTAGTAAAATAAAAAAGAATCTATTTTTATTAATTACAAAGTGAAAATGTAAGAGACACTTACAGTATTGTGAATTAAATCCCAAATAATCCTACTGTCCAAAACTTTAGAATGTTCCGAATGAATTCCGAATGAATTCCAATAGTCTTGAATATCACGATGTACCAAAATGCTACAGTCCAGAATGTCTTTGAATGAGTTCTCAATAATCCCAAAGTGGTGTTTAGTCCAAAACATCAATGTGCAATTTGTAATTCCAATAAATAATTTCAATCAGTAATTCATCTCAAATTATATCTTAACACAACTGTAAATAATTCCACGGACAGATCATAAAATAGGAATTAATTATTTGTCTATCAAGTCCCCTTTATATCAAAATTTCACTTGACCTACAAAGTAATGGATTTTCTATGGAAAAATCCATTAACTAGTAAACAAGGCCATGCCTTGAAACTCAAATGCAAGTAAACATCTTGTTTTCTACTTACTAGCATGACAAAAGTCAGGCAGGAAAAAACCTCCAAGCCTCAAACACGGATAAAAATTCAGCACACAATATAACAAGGGTCAGAGTGTGGGTTAAAAAAATTCCACTATTGTGTTAGACTGTAGAATAGGAAAATCCCATTATCTTTTAAAGAGTAGGCTAGGAAAATTCCACTACAGGGTCAGTGTATAGGATGGGAAAATTCAGCCATTAGGTCAGAGTGTAGGATAGGAAAATTCCGTCTTCGGTCAGAGTGTAGGATAAGATAATTTCACCACTGGGTCAGAGTGTAGGATAGGAAAATTCTACCAAAGGATCAGAATTTTATATTAGACACGAGGGTTTGTCGAATTTCCTAACCAACAAAGATACATAAGGAAGGATTATTTTTCCTTCGACACATTAGAGTTAAAGTCAACATGGAGTATTGTGAATACAGATGCAACATTAATACGGCAAAACTCTCACTGACAAACGTCTCACATTCAGATAGATCATAAAGTGATGTCTACACTTAAATATTCTCTTTGAAATGACATATAAATGCGTATCGCCGTTCAAGTACGATTCATACCCTCCTAATTGCGTATTGAAGATAGCTTGCGCAAAATGAGAGTTCCAAAACTAAAGTCATCCCTGATTCCTAAAATAAAGGAGACAGACAAATAATGACATAATCCTCGATTCAATTTTGAACTTAAATTGATTTTCCTTTCAAAAATAATACTGTGAAGAAGATGCAGAAGCAGAAGAAAATAATAATAATAATAATAATAATAATAATAATAATAATAATAATTACAACAACGTTTTTTTTCCTACTCAAAACTGTACTACCTAATATGTACCTATAGCTATGTCAACCAGTGCAAAACGTTCAAGAGATAATGGAAATCAAACGTTTTTTCTCCGTGTGTCTGCACTAGTAGTAAGTAGATCACCTGATGAAAAACACCAGTCACTGGTTGTAAGATCGAGATATCTCCCATCGTTGTTCTACGGGGAAAAAACGCAGTCAAAGGTCGTGAGACAGAGACAGAGTCATATATATATATATATATATATATATATAT
>JAECUM010071594.1:0-18874 GCA_016617855.1 Megalonaias nervosa | reverse complement strand
CCCGAATCTGGAGATGAAAGGGTGTTGGTCACAGGTCACAATTACATCAAGTAATATGAACACCTATCTTGTTACCTGAACTCCATATACACTGCCTGAGGGAGATGTTCATTAATGGTATGGTGAATAGATGACAACAAAGGATTCAAACTGTGACTGCAGCTGGAAGTGGGGGAGGGGATTGATAGGGGTAATAAAACAACATTAATCTGTGATGGCTTCCATCTTAGTTTATAATGAAAATCTAATATGGTAATTATTTTCACTAACTGAAATTAATATTGTATACATTTTATACAACAATTCTGCATAATTTAAAAACAGATAGAAAAATAATTCTACTAAATACATATGGCCCACCAATGTAAGACCCTTCAACCAAATGAGAGTACAACAACAATACTTACATACAGACCTAAATGCATCCAAAGAGCATCTGGACATGCTTAAATATAACTGTAACACTACATACCCTTTCCAAGAACAAAGACTGCTTTAAATTATTCTAAGCACGAAGGCTGATAAACACTTTTTGTTAAACATATTAGCTTGCAGTAAACCAATGCTATCTGGTAACATTTGACAAAGACCAAATTGTTCCAATTTGTAATGAAATCCAAGCTTGCTAGGTAATTGCTTTTTAACATTTTTTTCATTACAGACCTGCCAACCACAGCAAAAACCTTAGTTAGCCAGTCCAGATTTTTCCACAAGTTAGATCATCTTCAGTAAGGTCTCACAAAATTATATGTACTGCTATTGTAAATGTGGAAACATGAATTTAAAATGTTTAGAAGTGTAACTTGAGACCAAATGCAGCGAAGGGAAAAATGATGTTTAACACAAGAAGTTTGTAAAGTACATGACTTGTTGACCTTAGCACTTTCAGAAACACAGTTCCAAAATTGATGGAGCTCAAATGCTTTTTGATAGACATAATGTTCAATAAACAAAATTGCTGACCTTCCTGCTTTTATCCCAAGAATCTGAATATTCCTTTCTAAGCTGTTTTAACTTTTTAGGAGGCTTAATGGCCCTTTTATTTTTAAAGTGTTCTTGCTGATTGGATGCCATTTCTAGAAAATGCTATCAGCACCTGATTTATTTATTTTGCATGAAACGTATAAGCAGTTTCAAGCATCTGAGGTACTACGTAACCATAAAAGTCAGACAGGTTCCATAACCAACTCCACTAAACTAATATGAAACTTGAATCAGGATTATGTGCAGAAAAGCCAATTTCAGGATTTGACCATAATGGGCAAATTTTCATAATCTGCTTTTATTCTGCAAGTTTGTAATTTAAGGGTCATTTCCGTAAGGCTTGCATCAAATCATCAGAGTATGTATATCTCGCACAGTAAAGGTTTAGACTGACAAAAAAACAGCTTGCTTTGTGACACAATTAAAAGGAAATTTTTATCTGAATTTCAGCAATTAGCAGAAACAGGATGAAGTGATAATATAAAGAAAGCACTCTCTTGCTAGAGGAAACAAACAAATCTCAGCAAAGACAATGAAGCATGAAAGTATTAGGTCATGGTGACCTAGTTTTGGAATGATGATGTTATGCATACTATAATTTCCACACAAAGGTATAAACTGACAAGACTGCCTGATAAGTTGATCTAAACAAGTAGCACAAAGTCAACTATACATGAAAGATAGGTCACAATAACCAACTTTTGCAATGTTGCTGCATTAAACATAATGTATCCGGAGAAAAAACATGACTACACTTAAAGCTGTATGACACAATGCCCAAGCAACAAGAAGTTATTGAAGCATAAAAAGCAGGTCATGATAACCTATTTCTGGCATTACAGTTTAGTTGACTCCAAGTTGGATCCACACACTAAATAACACACCATATAAGCAACAATGCCTGCAAACCTAAACCAAGGAATTATGCTGACATGGGCAGACTGCTGAGGTTAACACTAAATTCACCTTTTACAATTACTGATGGTGGACAATACAAAAATGGTGTGTACCCTCTAAAAGCAAATCTACATGCTGGATTCAGGATAACAAGTGGATATTAAAATTCTTATATCTATTACTGAGCTGATTTATATGAAAGACCTAATCTCATACTTCCATTAAAAAATTTAATACAAAAAAGTAAATACTGTATTAAAAACAAATAAAAAACATCCCCAATTGCTTATCAATACATAAAAGTGAAATTCAAATTAATGTTTCCCACATGAACGTAAACAACACCTGAAATTCATCTAATCCATTGTTTATATAGAGTGAAACTTACATGCAAACTTTAACCTCACACCTTCTTCCGATAAACTGCAACAAAAGAAAATCAGTGCAACTAGATGAGGTACACACTACTTAAACCACCATCAAATGCCAAGTTCTTCCTACAAGCAATAAATGAATCCCTAAACACAATTTTGTACCTGCTGTCTACAGAAAGTAAACCTTAAATGCAAATTTTACCTTTAAACTTTTCCCAATTATTTGCTAAAAGACAAAAAAAAAACCAATCAGTGAAATTAGGTCAAGAAAACATTAAGATCACGCACATGCTATTTAACCAAAATCTTTAAACTCAAACATTTCCCCAAAATTCTGGTAAAAATTAACAAAAAGGTCACATGATATGCTAATGCACATACAGAAGGGAAGTTTAAATTGCAAGTTTCCTTCATATCAGCCATCATAAAAACAGTAAACACAAACTTTAAGCTGCATCCTACCAATGCTCATGACAATGAGGTGTCAACATAAACTCACTGTGTTTTGTACAGGAAAGCTAAAAATGTGATAACTTTCTTAAGTTATAATGTGACGCAGCCACAATGCAAATTTTGACAATGATAACCTGCATATGGTAAGGATGCAAGCAGAAAAACCAAAGTATGAAATAAATATTGACTTGCATCCTATATAAATTTTAGTACAATGAACTGAATAATATCCCAAATATTCAGATTGTTAGCAAAATGTTTTTTCAAATATATAAAAGAAATAAAGTCATTGAAGCAAATGTTCTTAAGCTTTTTTTTAACAGTTTTTAATCTCATCTATTTGAAAAAAGGTTGATCTAATAAAAATGAGCTAATTCTATTCTTTTTTAAAAAAATCTCTTGGCCCATCAACAGTTCTATTCTGTATTAATCTGCAAAAAATGCATGAAATGAGTGAAGCTTTTGATTAGAAAAAGGATACTCTCTCCTTTTTTTGGTTCTGTCTGTTCCATTCCTGGCAAAGCAGCTGCCACCCGTCTAAAAAGCTGAAAACAAGAATGAGTAAAACTGAAAACTTGTGGGTGTGAGAATGTTAGTTCCTGGCGTCTGCAACTCCTAACATTTTGACCATGTTACACTATGGATACACTATTCACTGTGGTGAACCTTTTTGCCAAGTCCATCTACTATATCCAATGGTTAAACTGGAAATATTGTCATTTTTATAAAGTAAAGTCGAGTTTAGCTGGCTGGTTACATAGACATTATGACTATTAGTAGTTCCTGCCTTTATATGCACTGTAGAAAATATATAACATTTTTTTTCTTCTTATCTCTAAATCACAAGTAAAATAATTACAATGGCTCACAAAAAATAATCACAATGTTCACAAGAAAAATAATTACATTGATTCACAAGAAAATTACACTGGTTAACAAAAAAAAATAATTACAATAATTTTTTTCTGATTAGCTAATTACAATATAAAATAGTGTATATGTACTTTGACTATATACATTCTGAGTACCTGTTTGACATTATAGCCAGCTTTGGCGCTAGTTTCTATGAACATCACATTCAATTCCTTTGCCTTCTTCTCTCCTTCTTCTGTTGTTACTTGTCTGGAAAGATAACAATATGACAAGCTAATCTTACATTTCTGTATAAATGATTTGTTACAAAACAGACTTGTTTATCTGCTTGACATTAAAGATATTATCATTACAGAACCATATTTCACTGAATACAGTCCATCTGTTGTCCCCTAATTTTCTCCAACTTTTGAATGTATAGAAGATTATTAGCTCAGTTATTAAGGTAACCTTTGACACACAAATGTATAATTTTTCCAGCATTTTTCAAGTTGTTATTAAAATTATGTCCCATACTTCAACAGTTTACAAACAAGCACTTCGAAGGAAGTGCCACAGTTGTTACTCAGTAGGTTAATAGCACAAGGGCAAAATGCAATTGGCTGCCATTCAAAGTTTAGTTACCTATTATTCAACTGGGTACTTTCTAATGTTCGATATTCCTTCTGCATGGACAACCATTTGTGTTTGATTCACATTTGAAAACTATAACAGGCACAATTTTATTGGCACTCGAGGTGCAGAAGCAAACTGATTATATAATCTACTCACCTGTGAACAGCTTATGCCAAGATCTATCATTGTATAATCCACAGACATATATGGCTCTTTATTACCCTCTATTTATGTTTTCAAGTATAAAGCATCAACCAGAATCTACCACTGGATAATCAATGGACATATCAAGCTCTTCATTATCAGTCAACATAAGTATTCAAGTAAACAGCATAGCCAGTTATCTACCATTGCATAATCCACAGAAACCTGCCTCTATGACATCAGTCTACTTATATTTTTAGGTAAACCTTATCGACAATGACCTACAATTCATAATCCACAGGTATATATGGCTAGATGATCTCCGCCTACGTATGTATTCAAGTCAACAATGTCGACTATGATCTACGACTGCATAATCCACAGACATATATGGCTCTGTGATATCCACCGACTTATGTTTTTATGTAAACAACATTGACCATGATCTACCATTGCATAATTCAGAGAAACCTGACTCTGTGATATACATCTACTTGTGTTTTCAAGTAAACAACATTGACCATGATATACCATTGTATAATCCAAAGAGATCTAAAGAGATCCATCTACCTATGTTTTCAAGTAAGCAGCATAGACATTGATCTACCACTGTATAATCCACAGACATATCAAGCTCTAGACAAGCAGTATAGACAATGAAACACATTACAATGGCAAACCTGACCTGTCATCTTAAAGCTTTGCAGAAAATTTCAAGATTTTGAGCAATAAATGATATATTTCAATGGGAAATCTCGCTCAAAGTGTACAAATGAAGCCATTTTTAATTGGTCAGAATATTTTAGAGTAAGATTTTGAAGTTGAGTGAAATTTTATGATGGAGGGGCCCTGGCCTATGGTGTTTGAAGTTGAGTGAAATTTTACAATGGAGGGGCCCTGGCCTATGGTATTTGAAGTTGAGTGTTTATAATATATAGGAAAATATAGCACACTGTGACTTACCTTAGTAAACAAACAGCAACAGGATGCTAAAATAATTTTTCAACTTTTCATTTACAATTTTATGCTGCAAGAAAATGGTAAGAATAAAGTTGATCACAGTGATTCTTACCTTGTCTTTATTTCTTATGATCAGAATAATATTCTAGCAAGATGACAACAATCATTTGTTCAGAGGAAATTGTATTGTTAACAATTCTACACAAAATATGATGGCAATACAAAATAATAATCAGTTGGGCTAAGCGTAAAAGTTCTGTTTTGTAACTAACAATTACAACAAAATGAAAAACCAAATGCTTTTCAACTAAAAAAAGGTAAATAGAGAAAACTAATAAAGAACAATTAACATGTTTGAAATTTCAAAGTTTAACATTTAATCAAAGTAGGTCAAATATTGTTGGGTTCTGGTTCAAAAAATTGTGAACAAAACTGTCTAAGAGCTCTCTCTAAGAAGAATGAGAGCAACTAATTTTGGGAAATATTCAAAAACAAATGCTGCCTAAATATACTGAAAGTCTGAGCGTGGCACTAAAAGTCTTAGCATGGCAATGAAAAGTGTTATTTAATGTTTGACTAATTTTACTTTCTCTTGGCATTTACTTACCTTTTATCAGATAGATCTGTTTTATTTCCTACAAGCATAATAATAACATCACTCCCTCTCTCTGTCCGGACATCATCTATCCATTTTGATGTTTGTTGAAAAGAATTGGCATCTGTAAAGAAAAATGATTTACAACTATATTCCAATGCTGATGAAAAATGGTTTGGTGTTTTATGGGACGGCAACACGTGTAGATTATTTAGTGATAAGGCAATGGGAGTAAAGCGTACCTTGCCCATGAAAACACCATGATAGCTGATCTGGACTGATCCGATCGGAGAATTTGAACCCATACCCTTTTGGTTACAAATCCAGCATGCTAACTTCTTAGTGTACACAGATAATAAAAGCTCTTCTATTCTAAGTTTTACTGTTCAAAACTGGGCTAACAGAATTCATCATATGCTTTGATGTGGGATGGGGAAATCCCACCCAAGGATCTGTGATAAGGGATAAGGAAACCCCACCCAAGGATTCTCTGATATGGGATATGGAAATACCACCCAAGGATCTTTGATATGGGATAGGAAAATCCCACATAAGGATATCTGAAGTGGGATAGGGAAATCCCACCCAAGGATCTTTGAAGTGGGACAGGGAAATCCCACCCAAGGATCTTTGATATTGGATAAGGAAATTCCACCGAAGGATCTTTGCAGACAGTAATGATGTTAGAAGCATAATGACATTACCTACACTGTCAATGAATGTACCTGTGTGGGATGCAACACTATTCTGCCCATCAAGCAATTTCAGAGATAAATTATCTCACTAGCCCACAGGTTTCACAGTCAAACTGTTTCCAGTTATGTATTGTACAGTAAAAACTGCTATGAGCAACCTCTGCTATGAGCGACCACCTGTCATTTCCGACCACAATCATAATGCACAGATCGATTTTATTATATTACTGCTCTGTTATGAGCGACCACCTGCTGAACGTGACCAGCGGCCGCGATATCTTGGCAAAATATACATTTCGACACTGCTATGAATGACCGCATTGCAAAAACAAGGATAAACTCCACCGACTTTTATTTAATCCCTGTAAGAACGACCGCTCATACCGTTCTAAATAAAAAAAATTTTTTTTATAGGCTGGCTACAAATGTCGGAATTGCTTTTAGCTATGCTTATAGTGTTTTATTATTTCTGTCGTAAACCAGACTAAAGTATATGTAGATTATTAATTATTAGTCTGGTCCCCTGCTTCATATGCTCCCTGCGCTGTTTTCCACTATTCATATAGGTGGTGCTCTACAGTTTCGTATTTTGCATAGGGTTAGAATTTTAAAGAAAAAGAATTCCCATGTAGTTATACTGGCTATTTAAAAAAGACCTTGTATATTTTTGGTATTGTTCAAAGAACCTTTAATTCCCTTTATTTTGGTGTATGATTGATGGGTATAATATGGGTTATAGAGTATACAGCTTGGCCTTACTGCAGATGTGCACCTTTCAAAAAACTTCTAGCTACACTTGGTCATTTTCACTTCCTGAGCTTTAGAGGTAAACTGTAAGAAAAAAAGCTGATAACTTTTTTTTACATTTTATATATTTGGTAATTCATTCATTGCACTTTCAGAAGCTGGTATTGTCTAGTCTGGCAAAATTCATTTTCCCTATTTTAATAGCTGCTAAGGATAGTGTACTTTAGACAAATTCAGGCTGATTTTTGGAACACAAGGGAGCAGTTATATTAGTTAGCAGTGTGCTAAGATCATTTACAATTTCCAAAAGTACAATATCTAAAGAAATGTCAGCCACATTACATCAAAGTAGCATAGTGGCATGCCAACATTCTCTCCACCATACATGTTTTAAATGCAAACAACATCACCTTACATACGTCACTCTCTCAAATGTACATAATTGGTGAGTGCCCCCACAGGGCTGAGGAACATAGGGAGTATACAAAACAGGGAACCAGACTAATTATTCCCACACTTAGCCTGCTTCCCGGCCTTATGAATGACCATATCGTGAGAACAGACAGACACCACTGACCTATATGTAATCAATTGTTACAATGACCGCTTAATTTGTAACGACTGTTCTCATAAAAAACAAACATAAAAGGAATACTAAAAAAAAAAGATTGTTGCTACTGGTGATAGATGCTAGTCCGTAAACCAGGTTAAAGTACATGTCACAAATTGCCGTTGTAGTGCCATAGTTGACGTAGTGGTCGTGTTTGTCTTTAGAGTATTGCTGGGGGTGAATAAGGTCATTGTCTATTAAACCAGCAAAAAAGAATTGTTTGCGGGATTCGATTGATAGTGTTCAAGACTTGTGATGTTTTCCCACCCCCTCCGATGTTAAGTGATTACTTCCCAATCACAAAGCTGTCGTCTATTGAAGTTGGTGTGACCGGGTTACACATTTTGCTTATAGAGTTAATCCCTGTATTTCGTCTTTGAATGAAGCTGTTGACTTTTGTCTCTGAGTAAATGGTTCTGTTTCTCGACGAAATAATTGTTTCTTTTTATTTCATTAATTGTTAGATATGCAATGCACACATATAGATTTTTCATATTTTCCCACAGCCCAGTCCAAACTGTCTTTACATTCGATATTACAACTGAACACTAATAACTTTTAATACCTAGATCCTTAATAACAATGGACGAACCTCCAAAAAAAAGAGACAAATTTTAACTTAAAGGCTGGAGAAACTAATTATTATAACTGAAAGAAGTGCAAAAGAGCAGACCACTCACAAAAAAAAGCGGTTTAAACATCGGTAAAACAAATTTAGGTTGTTATAAAGGAAAAGGAGTAATTCAGAAATGATTCCATATGCTAATATGTGTGATCTTCAAATGTAAATGTGATTTCATGTTTAATGACTGAAGTATACCTTTACTGCTATATAATTTTGTTTTTAGATGAAAGCATACAATATTTTAGCAAGAACTATTAATAAAGAATAGAATATATGTACAGTGATTGTGGTTATTTTTCTTGAAATTGTTCTGAAACTGGACCTTGGAAACTGGTCTTTTTGTACAAACCTGCTATGACAGACCACCTGTCTTGAGAGACCGCTTTTTGTTGGCAGAAGTGGCGGTCTCTCATAACAGGTTTTACTATACTAGTACAGCCACAAGCCTCAATACCCATGTCATTTAGTTTCTTATTCTAGAAATATTAGGGGATTAGTGCCATAGGGAAATCCATGTAGTAACAATCTGCTCATATTTCTTGAATAAGAGTCTGACTTTTCAGGATAAAAATATAAATTGCATCATAGAGAGAAAGTGGCTGACTCAGAATAAGAATGTAAGGGAGATAATAACTTGCCCATTCTGACCAAGTGGAAGACTAGTTAGAAGCTGAATTTCACATTTTATAAATGCCAAGTACTTGCAAATGAAATGCTGGTAATGAATATTTGTGGCAGTACTTTAAGAAATACCAATTAAATAAATCTGGTCAAGTGAAAGTTGTGTTTCAAATTAATTTTGAAGTTGGCTTAGCCCTCTTCATTTCAAACATGAATTGTTAATTGACTGAAAAATGATTCCTATCAGTGTGTGATACCATAAATTAAATGCCTACTGTGTTTTATCTGTGACTTGTTCAAGTTCTTGCTGAATTATCACAATCAATTAAAAGTAAACATGCTTTGTATTATCATGTTAATTATATCTTTCATATCAAATCAAGCGATAAGAGTACAATGAAAAAGTCAAATGGCACGAAAATCCTATTGTATATACTCAGTTATAAGTTGAGGTCTATGTTGTTTGTTCTACGGATTACTACTAACAAAGTCAACAGACCCAGAGCTGCTGGTGCAGTATGTGACAGCAGATCTGGTTCTTTGCAGTTTGCAGTTGGACTCATCTTATAAATGAGTGTCGATGGTACATTAATATGAGCTAGCGGTCATGTTTGTGTATAAAATCAACTCAGTTCAACTGACCAATTAAACAGTTTTCAATATTATTATATAAGTAACATAATTAAGTATCTAATATTAGTCAGAGGTTTATCCTATTCAACAATCAGTGGTCTATGCTTTTGGACCCCATTGTGCACGAATGATAAGGGAGAGGTGTATGCTATTGAGCTTACTGAATGATTGACTTGCTGAATGTAGTCTTATGGCACACCAGCACTGTAAGGCTATACAGTGCAACAAAAAAGGTTAGATGATCAAAGATTTATCTATAGACAGGGGTTCATTTTCAATGCCTGCTAATAGGACACAAACAAAACAATAGTGGCGAGGATGACATATGAAGGTTCCCAATCAATAGGGAATGTACATTATGTGTGTAAAGGTAATTAGATAATACAAGATATATAGGGTGATTGATAGTAAACATGTTGGTCAAAAAAACTCAATGCAAATGGATTGCACACAAGCTATATTTTAGAATATGTAAACTTCTTTTATGAAATTAAAAATACAAGACACATTTACTGTATCAAATAGCTCTTTTTTGTGTTAAATATCGAAGTAACAATTGTGTGTTGGATAGAGAATGAAACAATCTACAGTATCAGAAATGGTTTGTTGCAAGTAATGCACTCAGGTGGATCTTCAGCCTTTAATATATAGCAGTGAGTTATATATTTGAGTATATGGAAATGTTCCTGGCAAATTAAGGATTCAAAGCACAGAACAATATCTGCAACTGGTGTGTGGCTGCTTTCACAGCAGCCATTGATGAAGATGCTTGATACAAAGTTCAAATATTTCTATTATAATGAGCATTATTTCGCCAGCTAGAAAAGTTAGTGCAATATGGGTTCACATTTGCTGATGGCTGAAATCACCAACAGCTACTCACAACATGAGACCAGACACATTTGAACTAGATTGTCATAGGTGATGAAAAGTGGATGTACTCTCTGAACCTGACTCAAGAGAAAATATGAAAGTTTAAATCTGAGAAAAATAATAGAGTATAAATGCTGCAGTGTGTTTAGAGTGCCAGGAGAGTACAAATGCTGCAGTGTATCCAGAGTGTCACGAGAGTTTAATTGCATTATTTTATGTCACAAAAGGCAGAGTCATCCAAGTACCTATTGTATGACTGATTCTGCTAGTGTCACTTGATATTTTTATGCCTCTCAAGTTTTGCCAACATTGTGGAACACTGCCAGACAACTCATTTGTATTCTATTACCCAGAGGTACCCATCTACTCCATAATAAGCAATTCATCAAACTGCAATTAGGAATGTGTAAGTGTTGAGGAGCAGTCCTGTTTAAATGAAGTGTGAACAGACTGATGGCCTGATAGACATACTGATAAAGTGGTGAGTACTGTTGGGATCCAGCAACTCAATGCATGGACATACAGTAAGTATTGGGGTTGCACTGGGCTCCAGCACCTCACTGGAGAGCCAGAAATAATGCGGTTATACTGGGCTCCAGCACTTCACTGCATGGACATACAGTAAGTACTGAGGTTGCTCTGGGCTCCAGCACTTTGCTGAAGAGCCAGAAATAATGGGGTTATACTGGGCTCCAGTTCTCACTGTGGAGTCATAAATACTGGGGTTGCACTGAGATCCAGCTCCTCACTGCATGGATATGAATACTGAGGCTTTACTGGGCTCCAACATCTCACTACTGGGCCAGAATTACTGAGTTTTATTGGCTCCAGCATCTTACCTAAAGCTGTGAATAGTGGGTTTGTAATGGGTTTCAGCACCTCAATGCAGGGTCATAAATAATGGGGTTGTACTGCATCTCACTGCAGGGCTATAAATACTGGACTTTTACTGGGCTCCAGCACCTCACTGCAGGGCTATAAATACTGTAGTTTTATTGGATTCCAGCATTTTGCTACTCAGCCATAAATACTAGTTTTATGGGCTCAAGCATCTCACTGCAGAGCCATCTGAAGGGGCATACAGTGGTCTGTCTAATCTGACATTATTTTAGAATCATCTTCCTTTCTGCGATAAACTCCACTTATCCTTCAATTTCTTCAGTCTGCCATTCACTTTTCACATTCCTGCCCCCAACAGGTTTAAGCTAAAAATAATCAGTAATTATCCACCCAAGATTGCTTAGCTACAACTTACTATTTCACCGTACTAAAAATGAACAGGATGTGAGCGAATAAATGGAGGCAGATTCAAGCATTTGTTATGTCCAGAGGGCATGAATGGCCAGAAAAATATAGATAAAGTGATTAAAGTATGAAAATTTGCACTTGCCTGATTCATTTTAGAAAATGAAAGTACCTGTCCCTGACTAGAACCTTGGAAAATTTTACTGTCCAACGTTGAAAATCTATAGTACTGGGTGTCAAGCTATGGGATCTGATCAACTCTATATTTATTCAGTTCATCCTAACAGTTATATAAAAATTCTTTACCTTGCGGAGTGCACTATTATATTCATGACTTTGAATAATTTGTAGGAGTGATCATGTAACATGGCTTTCCAAGTGTGCAACACTGTACAATTCTGCAAGATTTATGTACACATGTACCCTTGCAGTACTGCTGCAGCTTGTTATGTGCTTGAATCAGGTAGTCTAAAATCAATTGTAATGATGTTTAATATTTACCTTCTGGCATCCTTTCTATGTGCTCTATTGGCAACAGTAAGGCAGTTTTCAAGATCCAAAGATGAAAAATAAGGGACAATAGTGCAACGCCAAAGCCTAAAATGAACTACTCCAAAGCCTAAAATGAACTACTCCAAAGCATAAAATGAACTACGCCAAAACCTAAAATGAACTACTCCAAAGCCTAAAATGAACTACTCCAAAGCCTAAAATGAACTACTCCAAAGCCTAAAATGAACTCTGATAGAGGATACACATACTACACCTCTGCTATGAGCGACCACCTGTCATTTAATGATCACAGTCATCATGGATGGATTGATTTTATTATACAAGCACACTGTTGTCAAAACCCATAGAATGTGACCAGCAAATAAGATTTTCTGGCAAAAAAAAGCATTTTGACACTGCTATGAATGACTGTTTCACTACAACAAAAGGACACCGCTGATGTTAATTTTATCTGTTGAAACTACTACGTCTTCGGAGTGTCTGCAGACAGTGTAGATCGCTCTAAAACACTGCTATGCATGACACCATCACAAAAACCGAGATAAACATGACTGACATTTATTTAATCCCTTGAAATCATGAATGTTGATATGAGAATTTGTACAAATAAAAAACCCCAAACTAATATCAGTCTGGCAACCAATTTTTAAATTCCATTGATGACACAGGTAGCCATCTTACACTAAAGACTGTAAACCAGATTAAGGAATATCACTACTTTAACTGCCTTTGTAGTGCTTAAGTCCTCTAAACCCCATTATGATTAACTGTTGCTTTTTCAAAAGTAGCAGTCGTAGATGTACATAATCAATTCAAAGGCTTTGTATTGTTTATTTAAGCTACTATTACTACCAACAAAATACCACATATTTAAGTAATGAATACATAAATTAGCCAATATTAATAACAAGTGTTGAAATAATAATAATTTATCCCGAGTGCTTCAAAAGGGCTCATGCTCTACTGGCTGAAAAGATAGAGGAATGACCGAAAACAGACCATCCCATAAGCTCTGTATTACTGCCACATCTTTTCCCTACATTACTGAGGGATGATCAGGATGAATCATCCTACATCCTTTCAAAAAGATTTATAATAAAAATTGGCAAGAGCTTCTCCAACAAGATTAGAAGTATACTAGAAAAATATTGGGATAAAAAACAGAGATCTTTTAGGGATTTTTATAAAATGTAGGAATCGGTGGGAGGTATGTTGTTCCCTATACACAGGTAATACCATTTCTGTTTCTCATCATATACTTTGAACATTAATTTTTGCCAAGTTATTTTCATAACTAACTTCACCAATTTTCTATACCCATTACAAACTTGTGACCGCTCTGGTGGCCTAGTGGTTAGAATGTCTGCCTCGGATGTGGGAGGTCATGGGTTCGATCCCTGGCTGAGACAAACCAAAGACTTACAAAAATGGTACTAACAGCTGCCTCGCTTGGCACTCAGCATTAAGAGGTTGGTGTTAGGACTGGTCGGCCTGGTATCAGGATAATGTGACTGGGTGGGACATCATGCTACATGTCTGCGGCATGATGCCCCAGTGCTAGACATCACTATAAACTGCCACAATGCAGACAACGTAGCAATATGACTGAAAAATTGTTAAAGCTACGTTAAAAATCTAAATCACACACACACACAGACTTGTAATTTTTTTAGCATATAACAGCAATACATTAATTAATTACATACTTGTGATAACAGCATGCAATAGCAATGCAGTTATGAATTACCGGTGATATCAGCATGCAGTAGCAATGCAGTCACGAATTACCTGTGATATCAGCATGCAATAGAAATGCAGTTATGAATTACCGGTGATATCAGCATGCAATAGCAATGCAGTCACGAATTACCTGTGATATCAGCATGCAATAGAAATGCAATCATGAATTACTTGTGATATCAGCATGCAATAGCAATGCAATCATGAATTACTTACTTGTGATATCATAAACTACTACAGCTACAGATGAATCTCTTATATAACTGGGTATTAGACTTCTAAACCTCTCTTGGCCTGCTGTGTCCCATAACTGAAGGCGAATCTGCAATAGAATATAAGGATAAGAACGTAAAGGAGTTGCATAAAGAACATTTTCATTTGTAGCTAGTTTAAATTGAGCTGAAAAAAAAAGCATGCCTATAATTCCATGTTTCAAGCTATATAAAATTCCACCAAGCAGTAGCTTTCTTTCATTCTACACACAAAAAAAGTATACAGACTAGGCGAAGTAATGCCTGCAAGTTCTTTCTTTGATGCACAATCCTGTCTTGTGAATCTGCAATCTAAATTTCGAATTATGTTATTTTAACAATTATCAAATGTTGTCATTTTGCCCCCTCCCCCATACTTAAATAAGTGAAAATGTCTCTAATTCAGGTAGGGTGGGGTAGGGGCTGGCTTCACACGTGGTCAGACAGTGTAAAGTTTTTATGGAATTTTAACACATTATTAGCTATATCACCCTGTGGCTAAGTGCCTTTTCCAACGACACACTGAAGCAGTCAATGAAAACTAAAACCAGAAAAAAAAACAACTGAATTTACAGCATATCTGGTAATGTCTAATGATGCACAAAAATTATCATCTTAGCTCTGACCAATCCTCTGTGCTAGACCCCGAACAATTCAGAGATAAAAAGACGAGGTATGTATCTCATAGCTTACTGCAAAGATTTTGAAGAAAAAAAAGATCCACAAGTCTTTTTAGTTTCCATTACAAGATCACTGACTGGTGACCACTGATGACGTTAAGTTTCACATTTAACAGGCTCTCAACTGTTTTCCAAATTTCCTACTAAATTACATTTTTTTAAAGACTGCCAACTGGTCTCCAATACTCCTCCAAGCTATGTTCTTCCTGTGAAGAAAGTTTCTGATTTGGTCATGAGGTGTATTCCTTAGCTGCATATTTCTCAGCCATCATTTTAATTGCATTGGGAGAAAATTTATATTTGGCGTTTTGACATGGATTTAACTACAACATATCAACCAACCTTAAATATTCCTCCAAAAATATCTTGAACAATGTAATAACAATTAAACAATTAAAGCAATAAAAACTACTTAAATCATTTATTGTTCTGTCTCCTTTTTATCTCACATCTGCTAAAGGTCACCTGATTTTTATTAAAAGACTTGAAAAGCCAACATGGACCACCTTTGATCATTGTATTACTTATAACACCTCATAAAATATCCTGCATTTGGCCTTAAACTCTCCACATTACAAAAGTAATCAATTAATCAAAAGCTTGGTGTGTACATATGTTAGACTTCATTATCTGATTCCACAAGTCAGTGTAAAATCTTCAGTCCCCAGTAGACTGGTTCCACAAGTCAGTATAAAATTTTCAGTCCCCAGTAGACTGGTTCCCACTGGTTTCTGTAATGTGGGGATAGAATGCACATATATATTAAATCCTTCGTCTTATAATAATAATAATAATAATAATAATAATTTATTTTTCAAAAGCAGTAGGGAATTTCAACTACAGATCAGTATGTGCTTTAGATGGCCTGTAGATAACCTCAGAACAATCTAACCTTGATTCAGTTATGCCCAACTAAGAGTGACATCTGTAACTTCTTAGCTCCCTCCACTTTATATTGACTTTACGTAAGTTGTTATAACTGGATGATAAGATGTAGACAGAAGTCTATATTAATGTTGATCCCTGGTGCATACAGTCTATTAGTTATGGACAGCACCCACTTAAGAAGGAAATGAGACAAATCAGGGGTAATTAGGACTGAGGCTAATACTTTAATCAACATGCATCATAAAAACACACATGTTGGAACTACCATACATCAGAAACATGTTAAATTTTAATTCCACATGTTGAAACCTGAGGGTACGCATCTATTGAGAACCCTGCTTGCATATTACATAACTATCAATTCGGCAAGCAAAAGTTTGTTTGAAGTTCAAAGTCTGATGAACAACAAACACTTTGGGAAACCTCCAAAATTATTTGACTTGATACTTAAAATGCAGTGTATCTGGAGTTGTACAGAAAATTTTAAAAACTGTGTGACAGTCACAGAATTTCCATTCAAAGTCTGATTACGAGAAAATAACGTTACTTACTGTTCTATCTTCTAAATACATTGTCTTGGACAGAAAGTCTATTCCAATTGTGGCCTGAAAAAGCAAAATAAGTATTAATTCCTCTACAACAATCAAGATGACAACTTTGGTAAAAGGACCTTATATAGAGTGGTACCAATGTGAATCTAACAATGTGAAAAAAATTAAATGATCAATAAAATAGTAAGTACATGTATAAAAAGCTTTATACCATAAATATCTATAACTGAATAAAGGATATTTTGAGATAACATGAAAATGGCAGAGCCAAAGGAAGTAACTGTGGAAAAGGAAACATCAAAACTATTGAAAGTTCTTGCTGAGTTTTCAATACTTTCACACAGTTTTAAAAAATAGGGCACACTTAGCTTGGAATTGTTGGTTAATGATAAGAGAGAAATGTCCAGTCTAGAATATATTTAATTTTTAAACAAGAAGGCCAGGGTCTTCATGTCATTAAGGTAGCCCATGGGGTTTGTGAAGAAGTAGGGTGGTACGATCAGTTCTTAGTGCTCCAAGTATCAACCTAGCTGTAGTTTATATATATATATATATATATATATATATATATATATATATACACGCACACACACACACTGTAATTAGACATTCATTCTGACAGAAGCAGATATGGTCCACATGATTACCATCCATACCTCACCCACAATATCTCATTACCTCTAAAAGTTAAGACCAATATATTTAAATGCTTGAGCTTTTATTCAAGTTCTCAAGTCATTATACCAATCTGCCTACAATCTGACTATTGATTTCTTCATTTGCTCAAAAGTCAGTAATGCAGATGTCAGCCTCATATCACTAAGTTGTACATGTGCCAGTTGAAATGACTTTGGAACAGAACCATTTAACCTGTAGGGGTTGAGGGATGGCTGAGTAGTATGAGGCAGTAACATTTACAGATCACTGACATCTCACATCTATCCACTTTGGTTTGAGACTCAACTCAGCCGATGTGGGTATGTGAGAAAGCTTGCAAACAGCTAGCCATGGGTTGATGGTTCTTCTGAAGGTTTTTCTGGGTTCTTCCTCCACCAATACACCGCCACCATGTAGAGCCTATCATGTCCTAAAAATAGCATTAAATGCACAAAACCAGATATACATGTCTGGCTATTCCTGTGGATATTTCAACACTTTGCAATTTATAAATGGGAAACCCACAGTTGGACCTGAGACTGCTCAACCCAACTGCTTAATACCTAAATACAAGAAGTCAGCCAAAAAATCTGGTTCACTATGATGCTTTCTGTTTAAATTTTATCCAATGCTGATGATTGCACATATTACAAAAATAAACATCACTCCTCCAATATTAACAGGCTTTTATGCAAGAAAGCTTTCTTTCGAAGTTGTAAATGCTGTTCAGTGGATTTGGGACAAAGTGGTATGAAAGTTTTTTCTACTTTTTGCATTGGTAGCTATATTTGATTTTGTAACTACTCTATTTACTTAAAATCTAACTGGCATTCAAATGAGGCATGTGTGTCTGTGTGTGTGTGCACGCACGTGAGATTTGGATTTTTAATCTAGCCTGAACAATTTTCAGTCATTCGCTATGATGTCTGCAGTTTGACAGTTTATAGTGATGTCTAGCACTGGGGCATTATGCTGCAGACATGTAGCATCATGTTCCACCCAGTCACATTATCCTGACTCAGGGCCGACCAGTCCTAACAATGACCTCTTAATGCTGAGCACCTAGCGAGGCAGATGCTAGTACCATTTTTATAAACCTTTGGTACGAATTGGTTGGGGTTCGAATCCGCAACCTCCCACATCCGATGCTGATGCTCTAACCACTTAGGCCACCCAAGCAGTCGATACTTTAGGTTAAATTCTTTTAAGTGACTACCGTATTTTATGTATTTTTTTGTACCCTTTAATTTTTTGTACACAATCCAGTTATCAAAATAATAATTATTTAAATGTATCATAATTTTTCGTACATATCACTTTGTATTATTTGAAAAATTCATTAAATTATCGGACATAACATTTCCACTGAGAAGATTTACGTTTGCAAAAGAGATTGGAAATACCGTATTCCCACTTTGTTTTTACAAAAATTAATGATTAATTGTTGGTGAGAAAATATAATGATTGATGCAAAAGAATAGGCGCACGCAGCATAGGTCAAGGGGGGGGGTCATGTGACACCTCCCCAAATCATACTGCAATATATATTCCAACAAGTTTAATCATGCAAATGATGCTGAAAATATGTCACAAGATTCTGTTCAAAATGCTTAGTAAATATTAGCTTTAGTTTCAGACTGCTTATTATAC
>JAECUM010071583.1:0-10064 GCA_016617855.1 Megalonaias nervosa | reverse complement strand
CTCTCTCTCTCTCTCTCTCTCTCTCTCTCTCTCTCTCTCTCTCTATATATATATATATATATATATATATATATATATTAGATAAGAGAGGAAACCATCAAGTTTTGTAAAATGCAACAAATAATTTATTTCCCTGGAATAAAAGTGACAATACTTACAATATTGAAAATTATTTTCCAATGTAGTCCAATTGATGAAATTGCTCTTGTGAATGAGAATATCTATATCAATACATACGTATTTAATGAAAATTTATTTGGATATTAGCGTGTTTAAGGTTCCTGTAGTTGGTTATATTAGTTCGATTACAGGAAATTGTATTGGGGTATTAGTACGTTTCAGGTTCTACAGTTTCAGCGTTTGCTGTCTCAACCACCTCAAGCCAAATCCACGCCATATATTTGACATACTACTTGTTGCCTCTCGGCCTGATTAGAACTTATAAACTAGCTGTTTTAGACCACTGGCATGTTACATTATAATCATATACAGTTGTTTAATCGTAAAGTCGGTAATAATACTTTTTTAGACATTTGTATTGATGTATATATATTGTATATTTTGCTACAATAATTATATATGCGTAAACAATCATGAAAAACTAATGTACACTTTGAGACGCAATATCGTGGTGCGAAGTCATACATGATCTATCAAAGGTTAATAATTTGATAGATGAAACTGACTAATGTTCCATAATTCAAAGGGTGGTTTATTTACCTGTACAGTAGCTTCATTGCCGTTTCGTGAATACAATGTTGAATGAAAGTTTGTAAAAATATAAAACAACCAAAGACGTACACATACTTGAAAAGCTTTTATCCTGGCAATGCAGTCGTTTTCCAGTAGTAATGTTATCCTGACAATGCAGTCGTTTTCTAGTAGCAATGTTATCCTGGCAATGCAGTCGTTTTCCAGTAGTAATGTTATCCTGGCAATGCAGTCGTTTTCCAGTAGGAATGTTGTCCTGGCAATGCAGTCGTTTTCCAGTAGTAATGTTATCCTGGCAATGTAGTCGTTTCTGTATTTCTTCTTATTATATTGATCAAATACGATTTAATACTTGTGGAAGAAAATGATTATATCTTGTTTTAACAAGAAAGATTAAAACTCTTACGATTTCTTCTGAATCTGTTTCAGACAATCCAAGTTATTCTACTCTCATTGGAAATAAATGCGAATGTTCCGAATGAGGCTGGGTGCAATCGGTACTTTCACAGCTCTTTCCTATGCTAGTCGAATAACACCGACTGTCTGAAAGAGACGCAGTCAGAATATCCTCTACCTTTTCTATCGCATGCTAGAAAAATAATAAAAACTCGTAGGTAATAATGACCATTTTGAATTGCCCTCAAGATCTGGTTGTTGTTACATCATAATAACATCATACCGTCATAGTGAATAGATGACATGTCATCACTGACAGCATAGCAAGCTATAGTTGCAGTCAATTGAAACAGAATGATTTTGATGTTTTCATATAAATTTGCAGAAAAAAAACATTAAAATTTAAATGGGCAGGTATTTCAATGATTGCTTAAATCTTGTCAAGTATCATTTACAAGACCTATCCGGTTATAAGACTGTTTTCTTTACACATCTAGCCGGACGTTGGTCCGCTATCAACATACCAATTTGCGAAACATCACTGTAATTAGCTCTGAGTCTCTTTCAGAGTCGAAGTTACTCGAGTCGCATCGGAAAGAGACGATGATATTCTGAATGAAAGAGACTCAGAGGCAGTCGTAGTGATACTTCCCAGATTGGTAAGGCTTATAAAACGATAGGTGACGAAAATAAAATTCGACGACAAAGAAATGTCAATAGATAATAAAATACCTGCACATTTAATTTTTATTGTTATTCCTGCAACTTTGTATTGACAAACTTTAAGAAATCATTTGGTTTCATAGCATGAATCTATTGCTTACGTTGCTGTTAATGATGAACGCCATCAAGTCCTTGTGACGTCAATGAGATTCACAGAACATATGGACAACATTGATCTTAACAGCAATTCAAAATGGTCATAGGAATTTATCTAGCATACGATGGAAAAAAGCCGAGGACGTTCCAATTACGACTATATGTATACCAGACGTCATGTGGTAAACAATGAACATGCATATGCTGTCCTGGCTACTGTAATATTTTTGAGGTGCTCTTCCGATCATTGACGGAAACGTCATCGCATGTTCCAATTGACAGGAGGCATACAAGTATAATCCTCGCATTCGATAAAAGAGATGAGGCGATAAACCTCGTGACATTTGGATTATTGGCGATTGTGAACCTCGTTTATTGTTGATTGTGCATATTCTTAATAAACATCATTTGCCTTTCATTTATAATAATAATACTGAAACAGGGCTTTTAGAAATTGCTGATACTGCAAATCTGATTACTTTCAGTGAGTCAAGGTTTGAACCAATAATGTCCATCTCAAAGTGGCCCTCGGAACGATACTCGGTAAGTTTCAACCCACCCTCTCTTTAAATAAATAAATAAATAAATAAATAAATAAATACAACTCAGTCATTTACGGAGTTAATCAGACAGCCAGTAACTCATTTATATCGTCAGACTGTCAGTCTCTTGTCCAATCAGTCGCTGACTCCAACAGTCAATCACTCAATCGGTCAGAAAACTAGTGGACTTCTTACATCTGCGTATTATATATCTTCCCAAACTCTCTCTCTCTCTCTCTCTCTCTCTCTCTCTCTCTCTCTCTCTCTCTCTCTCTCTCTCTCTCTCTCAACGAAGAAAAGAAAGAAAGAAAGAAACTCAGTCAGTCAGTCAGGCTGTCAATAAGACAGTGGGCCACTCGGCGAGATATATTGTCAGACTGTCAGTCTTGCATTCAGCCAGTCATGCACTGAGAGTCAATCACTCCAACCGTTAATCACTCATTGAGTGGGTCAGATTTTAGGGTTACATATTATCTGGTATTTTGCAAACAAGCTCATCTGAAAAAGAGTCAAATGTAGAGTAACATTTTCTTTGATAAAACACTGAAGTCTAGACTAATGGATGCTGTCGCTATATGCAGATTTACACATTTAACGATAGGTGGCACTCTTGAACCCTCCGTAATTAGGGAAGCGAGAAGAATATGTCCTGCTATAAATCAACAAAACAGTTGTTAATGCAGCTTCAAAGCTTTCTACATATTTCAATGACACACTGTTTTCGCTTTAGGAAACCATTATTAAATTTAATACATATTATCAAGCTGAACGTAGTTTTAAACAGATGACCATAAGAAATTACGACAACATATTAGTCACGACCCCTCTACAGTATTAGAGCTAATACGGCAGAAAGGTGGACATTTAAATTTTGAATGACTCACGATGCCTCAATTAGCAGTGCCGAGAACCTAAATACATGAACAACTCAAGGTAAAATATATAACAATTTCTGGATATAAATCTTACAATTACAGTTCGCTTATAAATTAATACATTAATTTGGCCTGCTACAAATGCCTTCTTTATTGCATCCCATGAGAATTAATGTCCTAATGTGAGAGAGTCTCCTTCCATCCCTTGTACTCATCTGTATTCGTTCTTCTTCTATTATCCCTTCTCATTCCCTCCTGCCCTCTTCCTGTGCCGCTTCTTGTACTATTATCCATCTCCTGCGCTCTTCCTGTGCTACTCCTTGTACTCCGCTACCCCTGGTACTATTCGCTACTTCCTCCTTCCCTCTCGATAGCTTAGTGACGTCTCTACGTGCGCCCTGGGAGCTTCCTGTAGAACATATAAGGGACGTACATCCGGTTCTCCCTATACACCTCTCGTAAACTAACACTCTCTCACGGACTTCTCATCAAACAAATTGCGAACACTTTACCAGGCCTTTCTCACACTCTAGCGTCTCACATTTCATATGCGTCTCACTAAGACAGAAATAGTATTACTTAACGAAGTTTCGTAGCACACGCATAAACATCTAAATGTTACATCCTGACACAGCAGTCTACGGTTGTTAAGGTAATCATTCACACTGCCTATGTCCTGTGAATAATAGAATGATACATAGAAAACATAAATACATATACAAATTCACTATGTCTACTTCACATAATTCTTAGAATGCATTCTGACAAATGCAAATACACATCACAATTCAGTTTTCTAACAGATTCAACTATACACTATGATGTAGTATTCCCTAATAATTCTACGATATCTTATGCTCCATGTCCTATACGTTATGATGCAAAACCTAACAAAGTAATAATTACACAAGTCAAAACGAATATTCGGCTGAGATACTTCCTACCTGTAGAAGCTATCTATTTCTCTCCCAGTTCAATTCCTCTTTCCCTTTTGTTTTACGAGTCTATCGCTCGGAGTGGTCTTTCCACCGAGAATTCGTTTTGATACCGCCTTGTATCGTCCGCTCTTCTCAGAAGGTCAGGGAACCACTGATTAATTTTACATAGGTAATGGCTAAATGTTTCATTGTCCATTTGTCTGTCTGAGACATTAGTTCCTCCTACTGGTAGATTTTTAAATTTCTCTAATTCCGATTGACTGGTACGCCTTGTTTGATGTTAACGGCTTGGACACGAATCTTTCACATGTAGCTGTGAACGCAGATATCTGGTCTTTTTAGCGACACACAGAACTTAAATCCTTTGAAAGCGACTAGCGCACTCAACCGTCTAATTACTGAATAAACACACAGACAGACATCCGCTGAGGGTCTCGCAAAGCTTTAGTCAACTTTCATAAAACTTACGTAACACTTTAGCCAGCAAGAAAGTTAAAATCACAGTCGTAAAGATGGAAATATTCTGATATTCTCTCACAATATTGTTGATTAATTCGGTGTCTTGATATACACGTATTTTTTTCCCCAGTTCCTATAAATTCTGTGAATAACCTTTATGAAAAGATTTGCTGCACAGCGAAGTTCTGTACTTTCACATGTTATGTTTCAATAATGTTGGTGTTATTTGAAAGGGTTCCGGGTGGCCGAGTAGTCTAAGGCACTCGAATTTCTAGATAACTGACATATCTCCTCGGTCCATTTGAGTTCGGGTCTCGGCTAAGCCAACGTGGGTATGTGAGAAAGCTTGCCATTATCTTCTTGTGGGTCGGTGGTTTTTCCTAGGGTTCTCGGGTTCTCCCTTCACCAAATTTATCGGCCGCCATGTATAGCCAATCATGTGCTGTAAATGGCGTTAAATTCACAAGCCGTTACGTGAAAATGTAATGTACCAGAGCTGATCAATTGTTTTTCAGACACTCGTCAGAGCAAGTGGTGTCGGAAAATTTTCCCACCTACATTTATACTTGTCCGAAAATTTCCATCTCTTGACTAGATTCGATGACATGTATGTATTTTAATCCATCTTAGAAAAAAAGGAAAATAAATAATGTACAACATTTCTATTTCTTCAAAGTGTTTATTCTCGTATTTTTTTATTGTCAATGGTCCGATATACCTCCATCCCCAAGAACAGAAAGGAATTTACTGGAATTTAAATTTTCCCTAATTTCTTGTCTTGAGACCTGATCATTTGACAGAACGAAATCTCTTGCCTTAAATCTCTTCCTACAATTAGCAAGTAGCAGAGCACTGTTCTTCTCCTGGAGTGCCCACTGCATTTTCATATAAGAAAATAGTTTCCATTTTGAGCTTCGGTTGAAGGCTTTTTTAAAGAGAGCTATTATTTATTTATTTATTTATTTATTTATTATCGTTCAGTTGTAAAATGGCTTTCCTAGTGGTGTGTCGGCATGTTTAAATTTAAGGATTTTCTGCACATGCTGACTGGTGTTCTGCATATACAGTTTTGCAAAGCTTTATCAGTATAACTGCCATGAAACTTGCGAAGAAGTTTTGTACTTACACATACGCTTAATGTTTATTCTGTTATGGCAAAAGGTCATGTATTTTCGCATGGTACGTTTTAGTGATGTTGCCGTTAGTTGAAAAAGTCCTGTACTTTTATAAGGTATGTTTCGATTATGCTGCTTTTATGTAAAGAAATTCAGTCTTTTGTATTTAATGTTTCATTATTGTTCCGATGTATGGAGAAGCCTGTCAAGTTTCAATGATGCCGCCGCTATTTGAAGAAATATATTTAGGTTTATTGATACTGAATGTGACTGTTGGTCATTTTCTATTATCGAAATTGTAGGAGTGCAATTATTTCGCCATCCATTTATTCAAGCTTAAATTAAAACACAGTGGTAACAGGAATGTCGGCACATAAAAGACTTTATTATATTTTGCCCAGATAGCGGTCGATGGTTTCGTCGAGCAGCAGGAATGGTGAACAGACCACTTTCTAGAAGAGTCCTTTTTTGAAAATAAAGCTTCCTACGAAAATGAAAATACAAGGTCAATAACGCCAAACCGAAGCCTCTAACCGACCGAGACTCTCTCTCTAAATGGGTTAGCTCATTTTCTTACTTTATCTTTGACGTTTGTCTTTTCGTTTTGTATGCGTGTTCGTTTATGTACCTGGACACTCACATGAGGTCGTCACCCTTCCTACTGCTGTCTCTCAACCAAATATTTTATCAAGACCTATGCGATATCGTGGCCGAGGGTCATATAAACTTATCGTGATAAATCCATGAGGAATCGCTTGCACGCGTGAAAAGAAGTTTCTGAATTTAATCATATCCATGTCCCCTGAACACAGTCTGATGAATGTTTCGCAGAGTATGTGTATCGACTCCATTAAAAACAACTAAAAGATTGCAGTTATCTCCGATCACTTTAGGCATTTGTGTATATCGCTGAGTAACATAAATCACGTCTGTGTTTTTGTGTCTGCCTCGAGAAAATATCCGAGCTGGATTTGATTGTTTGTCCAGCATCACATCATCGTATACTACAAGATTATTGATACATCCATCGAGATCATCCACAGATGGAGCATCATCAATATCGGTGATAAAGTCAATAATATCATTACCATCCTCGTCCAACAATTTTGCATTTCCATTAAAATCTTTAAGCACGTTGTGGCATCTACAGATGGTACCACTAAATACAATTTATCCCAATTGAGTAAAGGTGTTGTCGATGCTACAATGAATGACAAGGGAGCAGACACTTACCAGATTTTGATTTAACTGGATTTGCATGCATGTAATCGTTTTCGTTCACGGAAAATATCCATCCGATTGTTTATGTTTGGTTTGGTCGTCATTTTTCTGAAAAATGTTGAGCTCCAACAGTGCTATTACGATATATGATTGATGCTGGAAATTTAGTATCGTTGGTTGTAAACGAAGCAATAATATCGTATCGTACACAGAAACAAGTCTGTTTAACAAAACCCGATGACGGAGTCATTGACGGAGTTGTCGTTGAGAGATCTGTTCTCGAAGAAATCGATAAGCGTGATCCCGATGAAATTGAATATGAAAATAAACTTGCAAAGGATCTCGGCATAAAAATAATTGGAAAATTTATTCAGGGTGGTTCATGTGATTATAAACGACATTGTACAAGATTAATCATCAACGATGCCGAATTGCTGATACAACAGAGAAAGGCATATTTATAAGCCGGAATAATGCTTATTTGTCGGATGGAACTAAATTAGGTACAATTGTGAGCTATGCTGATGGTGACTCAAAGCAGTTACTCATTTAAGATCTTCGATGTTAGCATATGTTTCGATAAATTTATTATCGATGATAAACAGATTTCCTGATACTGCGGTTAGAGTTGCCACATATTCATTTTATATAAATAAATAATACGCAGAATTGTTAAAGATTGGTACCGATGCATCATGGGGCGAATTGAGAATAAACGAGAAAAGATACTTAGTTATTCTGAATCTGCCGACGTTGAAATTAAGGATATATACCACAAGAATAATCGAATGTCACAGTTATCATTAGTACCATCGGTATATGAACCTGAGGCCAGACATAAAACCGTTTATCTCAATGGATGTGGTGGTTCTGGTAAAACAACGCGTGCAATTGAATTATTCCGGAATCTTAATATGGTTGTGTTAACACCCACTCACAGACTCGCCAGAGAAATGAGCGAACGTGGAGTAAAATCTCAAACTTATCATAGTTTCTCTAGATGGTGCGGAGACTCATGGACTCCTGAACGAATGGGTGAAAAATATATTCCTAAGATCATTATATGGGATGAAATATGCACGGTATCTGTGGAGGTATTAAAAATATTTCTTGATTGGGTACTGTGATAATGTGTGGTGATCATGTGCAGCCACCACCTTTTGTTGGATCATCTCCGCATGAATGGCTGAAAACGTTTGTAGGTTATTATGAGGAAATAAATGATAATTATCGAGCGCTTGACCCAGAATTAAGAGAACTTAAGAAATTAATCAGACTACTACCAGATAAACTTCAATGTGAATATGTGGAGACCAGATGATTTGATAGTTGCAAGTAGAAAGATAGTTCGTGATACACTTCAACAACAATCATTTCTGTTACATAAAGAAAAATGTTCATATCTACCTATACCATTGTGTTATCGCCCATTAGATATGCGACGAAAGAATATCGATGGTGAAATTCCTGGACGAGACACCGGAGGTGTCCGGGAAAACAAAATCTTGTATTAAATGATATTGTCTTAGTTCCTGTGAGTGCTGTTGAAAGCGCGTTAACGATGGACAAAACTCCATGGACACTAGGATATGCTATAACGATTCATTCGTCACAAGGATTAACTATTTCCGATACAAATATTTGGATTGTTGATGATCGCATCGAATGGTTAAACTTAGTTTATCTGGCAATGTCTCGAGTCAGAAGAATATCTCAGCTGCGGAGGGTTATCATAAACTTCACAGTAAATAATAATCAAACTATCGGTGACACCGAAGATGTTGGCGATGATGTAGTAAGAAATAAATTAGCTAGTTGTAAGCAATGTGTCAAAAAAAAAAATAAACCCGACTTTGATCTCGATGCTGAATTTATAATGACATTTAAACAACGACGTAATAACCATTGTGCGAGTTGTAACACAGTAATGTTGTGTCAGCAGTCGAATAATAATCCAAAACATTTCACCGTGGATAGAATTAATAGTAGTTTCGGCCTCACACGCGAAAATGTGATGTTGACCTGTCTTGAATGTAATCGACGTCGGGGCGCTGGTGAACTGCTTTCACAAACGTGAAGGCGGTGGTAATTGTGTATCTTCAGGAATTATTTGTAATTGTTCACATACATATCCATTTTGAGGAGCAGTTGAATTTAGTCTTTAGAATGATGGTCATCCGTGGATCTTACCACGCTGGAAATTGTATGTGTGGTCACACTCGAAATAGGATCAGTTGCTCTTTTCTTACCACCTTCAGTTTCACCAGGTTCATATAAATGTCTTATAGTCACATTACCTAGTACAGGCTGTTTTGAGAAAGAGTCATATCGTTGTATTGGTATATGTTTTTTGTGATCGCATTGATGGGTTTCATAGAAATTGCATGAGTAATTTCATTATTTAATGCAGATATCACACTTGGTAGCCTTGCAACCCATTCAAGAGATCTCATGTCTTTCTGAACTTTGTTAAAGGATATTTCATGCGCATATTGATATCCAAATAACCGCTCAGCAAGTGTTCGATTAAATCGTTCAAGATTGCCTGATCGCGATGAATTGCGGTATGTCCTCGTTTGATTTTGACGTTATGTTGTTTCATCAGAGGTGATACTGCACCAAGAAATTCTTTGCCAGGCTCAACCGGTAGTAACTGTGGCCATCGTAGACCACCACGTTGATAAATTCGTTCAAACGCAGATGCAACCTCAGTTGCTGTTTTAGTTGATAGCGGTTCTGCTTCTTTATATCTACTTGTAACGTCAACGACAGTCAACGTGTATTTGTATGTGCGTGACTGACGTCTACCAGTTTTAATAGTATCATGCGGTAAAAACAAAATGTCTGCCTGATGAACTTCATTGAGAATGCTGACATCAAAATATGCGTACTGAATTATTTTAGGTGGTGGTAGATAAATTTGCCATATTGCCTGTCGTGCTAACCAATCTGCGGCAACAGAACGTGCGACATCTGCTGAATCTGCTC
>JAECUM010071570.1:0-11195 GCA_016617855.1 Megalonaias nervosa | reverse complement strand
ATATATATATATATATATAATTGTTTCTTTAAGGTTTTTGTTTGCGTACAGATGATTACATAGGTATATACAAATATAAAAAAATTACTCACCTTCTGAATTATTTGCTGAACCTTCCTTTACGATCTGGTTTTCCCTTTTAGGCACCTTCAGACTGAATGGATTATGATGCTTGGCACATCACGATATAATGGTTGCAGCCGATGACCGGATGTACGTCAGCACCGTGTGATTAATGATTGGCTCATCCTATTTTCTATCAGCTTTAAGAAACGCATTAAGTAGCATACGTTCAAATATATAAAAACGACAATATCGTCACTTCATAAAGGTAACAAAGTACACACAGTCAGTTACACATGCATACAAACGACAAAACTGTCCTATCGCTGGTTGTAATTATATTATCATACACCGTTGCAGTATTGTATTAGCCAATGAGAAATGCTTCGTGTCAATATGACGACCTTGACAGTCTTCCTCACTCTTGCGGAGAAACACGAGATATGCATACTTGACCTGGCATTCATACATCTGTTATTTCCATCTTAAGGAAAGTCAATTCAAACAAGATAGATAAATATATGAGTACATTAAAGTCGCACAGGCACAAAGATAACCACTCATATGCGTGTATAGTGTATGTACGTATGTGGGGGTATCACGTATCACCACTTGTGGACATCAAGATTAGGCTAATATATGTAAGGTCAGGACAAACGACAAATGCGCTGTTTGTCTGACCAGACACGAGTGATTTCACTCACTGACATCGGTTATTATCCGAAATATCTCTTTCTTTAGCTACAATCGCAGAAGACACAATGTTATCGAAATAACACCAGGTAGTTAAAAGTGTTTTCATTCTAACTGTAGTTTGATTGGCATTTCACCAAATTAAATGAGCGGTAATCATTTTCTGTTTGGCGGTTGCTTTTGTGATATTTTATTGTTTTTTTTTGGGGGGGGGGCATGTTGTCGTTTTTGTTCTAACCATGGAGCTATCTACCTGAGTTAGATATATTCGTTAGTACTTGTTGCATAAAGGTAATTTCATCATTGAAACTCTTATCAGTCAGGACTTCATACTACAAGCAGTTGAGGAAACATGTAAAAGGAAAATCAGATATTTCACACATAGGCCGAACATACACATTGCCCTTTTGGGAAAATTTAGCTTTTGCTTTTATACAATCTTGAACTAATAAATAAAGTAAAAACAATATAAAATTAGACAGAAGTGATGGTTGTTAAATAAGTAAAAACCATTTTAAATTTAGAAATTCGTCTCCTGCATTGACGACATCGTACGGATGGTCACACAGTCACTATACCGATTTCTCTATATTCACATTAAATTATTTAGTTTTAAAAATTCTTTATTTTGAACAGTACAGTGAAAGACTCGTGTTTATTGGAAGATGTAGGAGAATGAGCATTGAAAATATGTATGACATATTAAGCTTTAGGCATGAGAGTGCAAGATACCATACAGGCAACGCACGTTTTACAAAGGTATCGAGAATACTTACCATAAGTGTCAAACAAATCAACTCCACAGCATAATATTCGACTACTCTAGTCAATAAGATCAAAAACATTATTGCATAGAGAGCAGTTAAATTTAGGAGACTTACGAGGGTATGTCAGTATATTCAGTTTTTATCGAAAATAAATTTTTGTTTTGGCCACAAATTGAAATGGTGCTGCAGATTCTGTTGAGAATCTTAAATTCCGTCCATATTCTGTTGCAGGGTCTTAAACAAAATTTTACAATTCGATATTGGTAGTGAGATTTGTAATATAAATGTCGTTTAAGTTTCTCTGCAAATCAGTTCAAGCAATTTCAAAGCCGAACCCCTTATACCCAAGATCTCGTTGAACAAGTACTAAATTATTGCTATCATCTAATGTCAACTAAAATACGTTCTGACCCCAAATTCACTACTTCATAAGTACACAATACCAATCCATTATTAAGCTGTCGACACTTGTGTAAGCTGAAGCTGCCAAATATCAAATGGCAGATTTCAAGTGGGAGAAGGGAAGGAAATATGTTTCATTGATGAGAACGGCACAAAACAGCTTACTATGAAAGACAAAATGCAGACACCTGACAAATAATGACTATGGCAGGCCATAGAAAGAGCTAAGTGGCCACACAGAGACGGAGACAAATGGCAATGCAGAGGTACAGACAAACGAGAATGACAATGTACAGATAAAGGATCATGTCAAATGCAAATATAAACAACAAAGAATTATGACAACTCTAACTAATACGGAAATGACAGGAAAACGAATCTGAAAAATTCAGTCAAAGGTTCTTTGAAAAGTATGAACGATCTATAGAAATAACGATGAGAAAAACGATAAAGAACAAAAAAACTATTCGAAAAAGTAAGTTAAATAATTACACATTTGAAACCATTTGTTAGCCAATAGTATTCAAATCTGTATTGCCCCACAGAGACTGAAGTTAGTGAAATCAATAAAGTAATAAACCTGAACCCGTTTGTTAGCCAATGGGCGCATCACGAAAGATTTAGTAAACTAATTGATATTAGACTGTATCCTAAGCTACAAAATCATTAGAGGTCCAATACCTATCATACATTCTATAGACCGTATGCCATGAATTACATATTAAGAATTACCAGAGTTCTATTGTGTTTCTTAATTTCTGGATCATAAAATAATTGTTATAGGAAATATTACCTCCTTCCGCGAAATTAGAATGTAAAAATGCTGTAGGTTGGAAATATATAGATTTCTTAGTTGGAAATTTCGTGACATATTTCAAATCAACCTTTGGTGGGATTTGTTCATCTATAGATAGTTTCCAGAAATAAAAAGAATCACACATCCTCACATCATGTACAAAATGTGTATATCTCGTGTGTATTCCATTGACACTGATTTATATCATTCTCTTTGACGACAGGTAAGGTCAGTTTTGGTTCATTCTTGGGTTTTTCACAGATCTTCAGTTTTTCCCGAATTGTTCTTACCAAGGCTACCAAAATCAAAGAGCTGGGTTTGCCTGGTCACGAGCAGAACAACCGTCTGAATTATCTTCCGGAATAGGTTATATGGTCTCGATACGATAGTTAATTTATTTCACTTCCTCTAAAGATATTTTTCCTTTCAATTCTACCAAAAATATTCACAACGGCCATCGTTGATATTTAAGATATATTGTTCTAGTCCGAATAATGATCCCCATATATGCAGTCTATTAACTTTTCATTAAGTCGTTACTTAGATATTTTTATTTCCCCCCTGAATTAGCTTCACCAGTTTATGGTATATTATAATATTTTATAAATATTATACATCCAAACGATTCAACTTGCAATAGCAACATCATTTCAGTATTTCTGAATGGAAAGTCTTACTGACTTCCCCTCCCCCCCCCCAACCAAGACTTCTAAAGGTGTCTAGGTGGAGCAAATGAAAATGTTGCGGTTCCCACATCCCATATGGCTGCCTGCCACGAAGGCCATCTTGAAAATGTTTTAATTACGAGAGCGAATATATATTTTTCACAAAAAGCATCTTAACGTATCTCTTGTATTCGGAGAAAACCGACCCATATTCACAGAACGTTGATATAAGACAGATGTGTCGTCTAGAGTGTTTCAAACGTATTATATGCAACGGAATACATTTATTTGGAATCAAAGAAGCAATCAAACTTAAGACAGCTCACTTGGGGTAATGGGGCAGTTTTCCCAATATTTTATTTGCACATTTCCGACATTATTCTTCAAGAAGAAAAACACATGAACGCAATGCAAATTGGTAAATATGTTCTTAATGTACTCACATAAAATAGCATATATGGATTTTAAAAAAAATTAAACAATTTATTTCGTGTTCATCGTTTAATCCGCAATCTGTGAAAGGATAGAAAAGTAACTCTTATGAAAGGTTTAAGCATCCATTGATTATCTTATCGGCGTGGAGTTCTTATAAAAGACAATGACATCTTGCAATGTTTCTGTTTTTGCGTTCTTCCTAACATCGAGTTTCACGATATGTTGTGGAATGGTTTCATATTTAAAGTGTTGAAACCTTAAGGTCCTTCTCAATTACTTTTACTTTAGAAATTAATCAGTATTAACAAGTAATATATATATATATATATATATATATATATATATATATATATATATATATATATATATATTGGGTGATGTGTGTGCCGGTGTGTTCGAAATTGAAAGTTTGTGATTTATGTGTTTTTATATAACTTTATGAATAGGAAATACTATTGAACATATATATTTATAAAGGAATGTCCAATCAAACACGTCAGCAGATTAGATAGTTATCACCAGGCGAGTTAGAACTATGTGAATTAAGTACGAAATATGACTGCTGTGTGTTTTAATGATAGAAGAGGAATAAAGAAACAGAGAAAGCAAGATAATAATTTAAGCATCTAACCATGTGTTCTATCCTAGTAATCCTCCTGCCAGTACTCCTAATAGTAGTCCCTCTCCTAATCCACCAAATCCAGGGCCAGGTGGTGGAGGAAATCTGCCTCCAAAGCCAAATCTAGGACTCAATCTTCCTTTAAAACCATTCCTACATCCAACGAGACAAATGAGATGTCAACAGCAGAACGAACTAAAGGATGCTGAGTGGATTCCTATTCATTTCTGGAAAGAAATGAAATTATATATGTAAATTGAACGAATGTGAATTACTGAGAGATTGTTCCTTGGAATATTGTTCAGGAGAAACATGTTTGGAGAAACGACAGATCGGATGTGAGACCTGAAAACAATTTTGCATGCTGCTTCCATGATGATTTAATATGAAAACGTCAAACTAGATTATGCAAAGTTTGATGTGTGCAAGCGTTTGCTATATTACTTGGGAGGAATTTAGAAACCTTGGTTTCAAACTCCTCCACCCCCAAGTGAATTCCTTAAATGTTTGCACATAGCAGAATTATGTGATACTATAAGAAGAGTTTTGATGGTACCAACGAAACTTATAACGCATGTACCTTGTTCTCATTTCTTACTTCAACTTAGCTGCCTGTGCATAGTTAACAAAAGCTTACAAATAATACGTACTAGATGTTGATAATAATAATAATAATGATGATGATGATGATGATGATGATGATGATAACAGCAATAGCCAAAAAATAACAATGAAACGAAAAACAAAATGAAGAATAATGGTAGAAACTCTCTTCTCTTCCATAGTTAAATTAGTGTTATTTTCAGCTCAAATGATAAAATCCATTCCAACATTCCAAGGCATAGCATAGTAATAGTGAGACTTAACATGGGCTAACTGGTCTGCAGGTCGATTTTTATGTCAACACAATAAAGACAACCTCAAGAATTTTTTTCGCAGCAAAAAAAGCAATATAAATTAAAACTAACCATATAGTTTTGTAGAACTGGTTTTTTTTAGTTTCGATAGTGCTTTTGTATATAGGGTCTTATTCAATATACATATCGTCCCCTTATTTTACACATTTATAGCATTTTGCATCAAAAGGCAATCACTCATGCAGAGAACGTGTGGGATAAATCTTATTTATGGAACAGCAGTAGTTAAGCTACGGTTTAAACGTAAATCAAGCCACACACCATAATCAATGTGATACGCATGTTGTTTATCTGTGGAGTTCCATTTTTTTCTGGAAACTATCGGTCGATGAAAACGTGTAAAACCAAGTAATGATCATCGGTATATTGTTGTCACAATTTATGCAGAAATAACAAAAATTATATATATATATATATATATATATATATATATATATATATAACAACCAACAACATATATATATATATATATATATATATATATATAAGTGTGTGTGTGTGTGTGTGTGTGTGAAGAATAGAATATACGGTTTAGATTTTATCGTCATCAAATTAATCGGAAGAGTCTTTTACCAAAGGTAGAAATCAAAGATGTCTGGAAAGTACACCCATGATGCCTATATATTTCGGAAACAAAGCATTTTTAATATTCTACTGTCCGAGAAGGATTTATAGAATGTGTTATACTCAAAATGAACGTGCGGAAGCATGAGATGGAATTGATGACAGATTATATTTTATCGTCATCAAATTTGATCAGAGGTGGGGTTTTTTCTTTTATCATCAACATATTTACTACCATATTTTAGCAATCAAAGGTACAAATCAAAGATGTCTCGAAAGTATACCAAAGAAGTCTATATATTTGGGAAACAATGCATTTTCAACATTCTACTATCCGAGAAGGATTTAGTGTCTTGTCATATAATATCGTGAATACCGACTACATTGCAAGTTTATAGAACGTGTTATACTCGGAGAGTACGTGCGGAAGCATGAGATGGAATTGAAGACATTCATGCAATTAACTATTCGAGTTATTGCCTCAACAAAACGGGCTTAAGTCGCACAAATTACAATTAATACTTACGGTTATCAATCATTTTGTAAACATGTTTATGTCATGCATGAGCCACGGTAGAAATGAAAACGACTTGCAACTAAACACAAATGATTACACACGAACGAAAGTTGCTATATTTTCAAAAAGTTTCGTTCTTGAAGCAACTCCTTTTTAGACCTCTACTTATCCCAAACCATACCGGAACCAAAGGGTCTTAACTTAAAATTCATGTAAAAACATATTATGTATCTTCCTCTATTAACAGAATACTATTATCATAAAAATGACACTGAACTTGAATTGGTTTCTAACTTTCAATATGAGAAACCCCAACCAGGGAAACTAGAAGGGGAGCAAAAATAATACCCATCATCCATGTGATTCTTAAAAAGAAAAAGACTCCAAAACTTTAGTGAATTTATATCTCGCTTTAGCAGGACGAAGTTAAGGATAGATTTGGGAAATAGTGAAACCTGATGAAAATGAACGAGTCAAATTCAGCATTTTAATTTTGGACATTTTACTATATATGCTTAAAGATTGTTTCTTTAAGGTTTGTGTTTGCGTACAGATGACTACAAAGGTATATGCAGATATAAAAACACCATTCACCTTCAGAATTATTCGCTGAACTTTCCTTGACAATCTGATTACCTCTTAGGCACCTACAAACTGAATGGGTTATAAAGCTTGGCACATCATAATATAATGGCTGCTGCCGTTGACCGGATGTACCTCAGCACCGTGTGATTAATGATTGCCTCATCCTATCTTTTCCGTATCACCTGTAAGAGGTGCATTAGGTAACAAACTTTCAAAGATATAAGAATGACAATACCTTTACATAACAAATGTAAAACTGTACACACAGTCAGTTACACATGCATACAAACGACACATCTGTCCTATCACCGGCTGCAATTATATTAGTCCTGCACCGTTGCAGTATTATATTAGCCATCTTCGTGCATTTGACGATTTTAAGTCTTCCCAGCTCTTGGGAAGGTGAGATATGCATACGTTACCTGGCATTCATACAATGCTTATTTCCATCCTAAGGAGATTCAATTCACAATATAGATTACATAAATATATAAGTAAATTAAAGACTCACATGAACAAGCACAACCAACTATATGCGTGTATAATGCATGTATGTGGGAAGAGGGTGGATCACACGCCAGTATTTGTGGACATCAAGATTCGAATAATGTACATAAGGTCAAGGCCAACAACAAATGTGCACGCCAGCATTTGTGGACATCAAGATTCGGACAATGTTCATAAGGTCAAGGCCAACTACGAATGTGATGTTGGTCTGACCAGACGTTTGTGATTTCACTCTTTTACACGTGTTAATATTACGAAATATCTATTTCTTTAGCTAAACTGGCAAAAGACACAATGTTATCGAAATAACGCGAGGTATGTAAAAGTGTTTTCATACTAACTGCAGTTTGACATTTCATCAGATTAAATGAGCGGAAATAATCTTCTGCTTTCCGGTTGGAGATTTTCTTTGCGGGGAGGGCTCTTTTTAATTTTTCTTGTTGTTGTTATTTTTAAACTTAAAGCGTACTACCTGAGTTAGATATGTTTGTGAAAACGTGTTGCATCAAAAGTAATTTTATAATTGAAAGTCTTATCAATCTGGACCCTAGACAACAAGGAAACATTTGAAAGGAAAATCAAAGATTCCACACATGGACCTAAAATTGATCTGGTCCTGCATTTGCATTTATATAATCTTGAACTAATAAATAAAGGACAAACAATATAAAATTAGACAGTAGTGATGGTTATTAAATATATACATAAAAGACCCGTTTTAATGTTAGATATCATTCTCTGTCATCGTACCTATAGTCACACAGACACTATGCCATATTTCCCCCCATTCGCATTTAACTATTTTAGCTTAATATTTCTTTGTTTGAACGGTACAGTGCAATGCACTTGTTGATGGGAAGCTGGAATAGAATCAGCCCTGAAAATATATATGACATATTAAACTTTAGGCATGAAAGAGCAAGATATAACGCAGGTAGAGCAAACTTTACAAAGGGATCGAGAATACTTAGTCGGATATCAATTATATCTGTGCAAAACAAAACAACCCCACAACATATTATTGTAACTACTCCAATCAATCAAATCAAAAACATTCTTACATAGGGAGAAGTTAGATTTAAGAGAGTTAATAGAGTACGTGAGTATATTCAGTTTTTGTCCAAATTAAATTTTTATGCTGGCCACAAATTGAAAAGATGCCGCAGGTGTTGTAGAGAATCTTATATTCTGTCCATATTCTAGTGTAGGATCTTACACAAAATTTTACAATACAATAATGACATTGAGATTTGTAATAATGCGATATAAGATCTGCAAATCAGCTCAAGTAATGTCATAATGACAAAATTCACTACTTCGTAAATACACAATACCATTCGAATATTAAATTGTCGACACCTTATTTTAGCTGAATCTGCCTGATAGCAAATGGCGGAATTCATGCTGGAGAAGGGGAGGAAATATATTTCATTGGTAAGGACAGCACTGAACATCTTACTAAGAAAAACAAAATGCAGACACCGAGACATAAAATAGCAATGACAGGTGAAATAAACAGCCAAGTGACCACACAGAGACAGAGACAAATGGCAATGCAGAGGTACAGACAAACAAGATTGACAATATACAGATAAAGAATGGTGTCAAATGCATACAAACAACAATGAATTAACACAGCTCTAACTAACACGGAAATTGCAAAATTCAGGCGGAGGATTTTTTATAAAGATTAAACATCCGTTGAATTATCGATGAGAACACAATAAAAATGTTCAGCAAAGATATTAAAGACATACAACCTAATTAAACACGAATGAAATTATATATTTCTTTTTCATTTCATAATTACTTATTTGGACGAATAATTATGATTCATGCTCTTACTGAGGCCGAAAACACGCTAATATCGGAAAGTTTGTGATAAAAAAACGCGATTCTTCATTATTGTCTGGCAGACAGACACTCGCTGTTTGATACGCCTATATTCATGTAACCTCTTAATTGACCTCTCCCGAAGATTAAGAATTTTAGCCATGCGCAAACGCGTGTGTACAAAAACAATGGCGGAAGCAACTAGATCGAAAGTCGGTAGAAAGCGAAAACTTACGGATTCTGAAAGGAAAAAGAATTAAAAAAAGCTCTCTGGGCAAATTATGGCAACACGCGCATACGTATTGGTGTCCAGCATAAACGATGGAATGAACTGAAGTCCACTTTAGGCCTGAAACTAATCCAGAGGTCGCCAAATTCTTGCTGGATAGGTGAGTCACAATTTTGTAATGAACAACCATTTATTTCTGTATAGTTAATTCTTTATCAGATATTTTAAATTAACATATTTTATATAAGCTGACATTATTCCATTTATCTTACAATAAAATGTTACAGCTCTGCATCAATATAGCCTGTAGAGGGCATATCGCTGGACACACGTGTAAACCATACATGTACTGCTGCTGTTTTTGAGGCTACCTAAGGGATATTAAGGATCGTCTTCATTTTCGCAGCAACCATAAAACTTCATTTAGAGGCAAGCAGTCACTACTGTTTTTTTTAATAATGCAAATGGTGATGATTGACAAGGAAAGTAATCAAATACAGTTGAGAACATTTTATGCATAAAATTATTTGTAAAGTATATAAAATTATTGTGTCAAATGAAACATTTATTTTCCCAGTTCATGGTAGTTATGAATTCAAAGTAGTGCAAGGAGAAAGGTAAACGACTCATCAGCAACAGAGAGGAATGTCTCAAAAGACATAGCCACAACTTCTACACCTGGGCCAACAGTTCATCGGATACCCATTCCTGCTGTGTCTGATATAACCACATCAGAATCAGATATGGCTGCTGTGTAAGTATTAAAATTTTATGTGTATTTACTTCTCTAAAAATGTTTTGGTATATGCATATCTAAGGAATTACATGGAACTTTATCAATCTATATTAGTGAAATATTCTGCAGTTGGTAAAGATTTTACACTTTAAAAAAAAAAAAAAAATATGGTATGTTATTTTATTTTCTTGTGCCTTACATTTATTTAGACTATAAATTATAATGATAATTTTGTTTTAAATTATTTGCTGGCATTTGCAAACATAATTTACAAGAACATGAATCATTTGGGAAAAAAGAGTGCATAAGTAACTAAAGCAGAAGATAGAAAAGTTCCTTGTATCATATATTTGCAAATGATATTTGCTTTATAACTGAATGCCCCTCATCGTGCAGTGGGTATTTTAGTTACAGGGCCTCAAGGGAGAATAGTTCTTGACTAAATGAGTCACCCTCTGTAAATAAGGTATTATTATTATTATTATTATTATTATTATTTGTTGAAGCATTATATCTCATTCCAATCATAATAACCATGATAAATGATAATGCTTTGTTCATGTCGAATGATAAAAAAACTGTAAAGATTTTAAAGTTCAACATTAGTATTTACAAATTTCAAAATTTTATTTTTAGGGATTCAGCCTTCTCTGGAGTTGAAGAATTTCAGGAGAAGGAAAGTGTTATGATGGAAAAGTCTAAAAGTTTTATCAACCCATTTGAGTAAGTATACTAACAACAACCATTGTGATGCATACATAAAAGCAGAGTATTTGTGTAAGTAAACTGAAAAAGATCCATTGTGATACATGTATGATATATGTAACTAAACTAAAACAATGGTATATATATATATATATATATATA
>JAECUM010071549.1:0-12481 GCA_016617855.1 Megalonaias nervosa | reverse complement strand
ATCTATACATAAATTAATATGTAAAATTTATGTATTTAATTGTATTGTTATTTTATAATTATTTAAGCATTTTCAGCTACATACAGCATTATCTGTACTGTCACTTTTAAGGGCACTTAAGATCTGGTAGGAAGCGTTTTTTTTACATCTCACTATGAAAGAACCGGAAACAGTTGTCCTACGCGTAACCGATATAAATTAAGGGGTTGCGAGCATGTCTTTGGAAAGACACATAATTCATAGTGATGCACAAACCGAGTTTTCAGGAGTCCACAGGGGCAGCGAAAAAATTCCTCCTTAGGTCAATCACTCCGGTCATAAATATTGCAATTTTGTTTAATTAAATATAGAGTTCGATCAAAATCAGAAGTGCTATGTACTACTAGAATACATAATTAATATCTTTATTATAACTGCCGCGATTATATATATTCATTTTAAACATTATGATACTTGAAAATATTAATTTCTGAAGTAACGGTTTATGACAAACATCAATTTATAACCTTCATAGGCGTCTACGAAGTGAATGTCCTTTCGAATGGGCGTTCCATATGGCAATCCTGTTTTACATGGTTATGAGTCCATTTTTAAATGTAAGGGTTATTATAGAGTAAACGTGTTTCAAGTCCAAATACAAATACTCTGGTTTTCTTTCTTTTTATCTTGTACAAAGAAATTGCTTTGAGATTTGACTAAGCTCTGCCCTGTGGAGATCTATAACGTTGTAAGTTATAAATTAATTTTCCAGTGTACATTATGCTCATAAACAAAGTAACAGAAAGAAGTAAAATTAATAAGTTTTGTAAAATGTTCAAAATAATTTAATTATCAAAGTTATAAATGAAAATGTGTGAGGAACTTAGTATTATGAAGTTAATCCAAAATAATCCTGAAAAGTCCAAAACAATGCAACTGTACATCAATATTTCAGAACCGGAAATGTACCGATCCGCATGAATCGTGGCGTTGTCAAAATGGCATTTACCAGAACTCATTTTTATAATTCACAATAGTTTCAAAATAATAATATAGTCCAAATGAGCACCTTCTATTTCCACGGGACAGTTCAAACAAATGTATTTCCTCTCAAATAATATCCAAGTACAACAAAATACAATCATGCAGGCCTGGTGCTACAACAAGAACAACTAAAAAAGAAAGACTCCAAAACATAGGAATGCATATTTACTGCACAGTTCTCTCCTTATATAATTGTTGTATCTAAACAACAAGCTAACATGTCTTCTAAATCAACATTGTCTCTAATCAGCTTACTAAACAATCAACAAAGTCAGCGAAGATGGGTAATTATTAGGGCTAGTGTCCTCGTCTTAATTTACAAATACGAACATTAAACGTAAATATGCAATTACAAAAACAATAACATATAACTATTATTAAGATCGTTGTAATTTTCGGTTTGTCTATCGAATCAAATTCTCTATATGCTGATGTGGTCAAAGATTATACAGAATGATATTCTACCCATTCGTAGTCTTGCTTCGACATCACCGTCGTTGGCATAACAGCAGGTTGAGTTCTGAATTGGAACATCTTTCTTTTTCACCAATCGAAACGTCCAAATCTGTGACTGTTGTTGTTATTTTCGTATTCATGTCCTTCGAGGCTGCGTTGTGTCCACGATGTTTTGAGGGTTTCGTAGTCTCTTTATCCCATGTCCTTGCTGAGAGGTAGAGGAAGAAATAATGTCATCGCCAGCAGCGTATTGCAAATTTTGGGAGTGCCCTGGCACCTTCGGAAGTCTTTTCCTGTCTGAATCAGGACAAATTCTTGTGCCTTTATCAGAATTTCTATAAGACATTGTTTGTCGGTGAGGAGGTTGGGAAGAAAATCTGTTTGAATATATCCATGCAATACTTCAGTGACATTCGCTTTTTAAGATGACTGTTAGCATGCAAAAAGCCGATTTTAAAATTTTTCGCAAATCATGTCTTGAACGACAAGCTGCTCCTCGATACACAAGGTGAATCTGTTCCAATTCACTCTAGAGTTTTTCATCACGTTTTACTGGGCGTCATCAGAGTAAAGAAGCATCACATTTAGTCATTCGATCAATTTGAGAGCGATGCGAAATATTTGCAGCAAATATTTTTGATATGATTGAGAGAGGTGTTTCCACAAGCAACCGGAGCAAATCAGATCAAAATCCTTTTGTATTGAGGAAAACTTATTTTAAGATATAAAAAAATGGCAATGTATCAATACAGTTCGGCTAGTTGTTCCTGACATTGCCAAACTGATCGTAGAAATTAACTGCAGTCGTTTTGAACTAAATTCCAGTGGGACTTGTCATAGTATTCTTAATCTAATGCGAATTGGGTGTTGATTGTTTTATTATTTTTCGATTCGTAAATGATAGAATACTGTTTAGAATAAATGAACTTAGACCCGTTATTCGGGAGTATCTATGATGGAAGTACTTCGATTTTGTATTGGCTTGATAAAGATGAACGATTTCTACCAAAGCTATTTTCTATTGGGCTTCATAATCCAGGTAAATACCCTGAGGTAATTTGACAGTGAAACAGTATACGTTGTTGTTGGAGAAAAGCATTCCTGGAGTAGCATAAGACTCCGGGTTTTACCGTTTTTGTATTCCTTGTGGACCTTCCACCCGTCCTCGTATTTAGCCCGCAGGACAATTTAGCCTATAAGTGACCGTTGCATGTTGGTCATATTCTCAGAAACATATTCAGAATACATTGATACTTAGGTTAACCTGGAAGCGACCATAAAATAGAACTTGGACATAGTTTTGAAGACAATAAAACTAAAAACGCTCTGCAGAATATTGTGCATGAAGGAGTATACCGTCAAAATGAAATAACTCGCCCACTGAGTCTGAAGCGAGTGACGTTTTTTGATGGATCCATGGACAGCTATTAGAACATTAGAGTGTTTTGTCCAGTAATATATACAAAAGGCACCATCGACACTGTCCGACAAAAACAAAATCAGTGGTGTGGCCAGGCACGAGCTAGGCCTTTTTTATTCAAGTACGACCAGCCTCCTCCGTTTCCACAAACAAGCATACACGATTACGCTAGAAAACGCCAAAGCGGATGCGCTGATACGAAAGGTGTGACCATCGAGTGTCGAAGAACTGCAACAACTGTTGCGCACACGCGGTACTTCTGGACTCTGTTTCGTTGGTGTTGCAGACCCGCCTGTTTCCCAGGAAGTTTTGACACACAAGAAAAAGGATTGGGATCAAACTATGTTGTGAAATCGACAACATTTCCACAATTTGTCTACGAAATTTTGGTTGAACTACGGTGCACTCACTATTACGTACAGTTGTGTTGCCAACAATACAGCCAGCCGGACCTTTCCCTTTGCGTTTCTCGAATGAATATTACCTATTTTGCATGAATCGGTGCAGGATATTGCTGTAGATCACCTAGCCGTTGTACTTCAGTCTCCAGAAGACAACTATATGTTGGATATTCCTCTTCCCAATATGATTGCCATTGCTACCGCGTGGTTGCAAAAAGAGGAAGGTTTGTTTATTTCTTCAATACATTACAATCTTTCGAAAAAACTTCCTGCATGTGTATTGGACAGGATGTAGATCTAAACCTTTTGTACAGTCTTTGTTAAGCAATATGTCCACCTTTCGCATCTTGGGAGCTGCACAATATTTTGGTGGGTTTTCCCCTTCGTTTTGTGCTGGAACGTTGTGCAAAAACGTTTTTTTTTTTTTTTCTCTTCTTCGGCAATCGCGGTTTGTATTTGGAATATATCGTTGGGTGGTGGAAGGAGCAGAGTATACGAAAACAGGATTGTATATGATGTGTTTGCCATACGAGGTATAGAAGAATCGTGTAGGTCCTGATGTGTTTCCTATTCGTTTGGATCGACCCAAAACCCAAAACCCAAATGTCCACGCGAAGAAATTTCTACAACAAATACATCTTTGCATTGTTTGGTTTGTTAGCCCCGACTATTTATCTTGGTGCCAAACCCAAGAATATATAGAACTTCCGCTCGTGTATTATCATTCTTTGTTTTTTAGGCTCGCTTGGCAAGAAACAATATCTGCAACTCGGCTGGTTCGGTATTTCGTCGACGTTGCATTTGTTGTATATGCTGGCTAGTGTTCACTCGCCATAGATCGGCTGCTAGATCGTCTTCCATTGCAAGAACCCGGCGGTTTTCTTCTCGTGCAGACAATATAGATATGCATCAATTGGTTGGAATTTACTCTATTGATCATCGCAATGCATCTTTGTAACACGCATTCTCTCTCTTTATTCGCCAAACCCAGCCAACATGTATGGAATCATGTAGCAACTACGATGGTGGATGCGTGTATCGAGGACTTTCATTGAACTATTGCACGAGGCGAACATTGGTTTTGCTTCTGGATCTAATGTATTCATCGGAGTGGAGATAGATTGATTCCAGTGTGGTCCGCTTCCATATCTACTCGAAATATCGGGCAAACAAGAAATCTAAAATCGGTCCAATGTCAGGTCGTTGTCTTCAGTTGGCACTGCACGTACTCCTCCAACACGACCTGTTTTTGTGTGTACATACCGTGCCAGGTATATGGTTTCGGCCAGATCAAAGGACCTGTGGAGCACTTTTGCGAGCTTGCTCTATTGTTTGCTTTGTGTTTCGGGCTTATAATACAAACGTACTATTGGGGGTGTCTCAATTGGAACATATAAATTCCAAAACATCTCCAACAACTTCTCAAGCTGTATTTGTGTATAGTTCCATACCTTGTCTACATACATACAACGATACTTTGATGCAAATACAACCTCGTGCAAAGACACCTAGATGCAGATATGTTTTGCACAGATGTGTTTTAGGACAGTCCATATAGTCCGCAAGATGCCCACCAAAACTTTCGTACACATCTCCGGCTTTCAAATATAATATTTTTGTAGATCTCGCAGGGTATCATGAATCATTCGAGTGGTGAAGTTCGCACGTAGGAAATTACGTTGCCACCAACAGTCCGTGTTGTCTAATATTCGTCCAGCAGCATCGTCGAAATTATCGCATTCGTCCACTTGCATTCAAAACTCTTGCTTGCACAAGTGTTGGAACAGTTTCGGGCGATCTAAAGCACCAAACAGTCTTGAGTGTAGTCGATACAATACAAATCAAAGCCACCTCCAAGCAAATTTTGTTCGAATTTTGGAAGGTCTGACTTGCAACAGTTCCACTGGTATCTGAGAAAAATCGCATTTGGTTTCGAATACTGCAACTGCGATGTCGTCGTTTTACTGTGAAGTTGTACCCAATTGTTGTCGTTTTGGTTGGTGCAACGCTCGGTTTTGGGGACGGTTCGGGGTATTTCCCTCTGCCTGGTTGAAAAGCTGTTTACAATCTTTGATCGAATATGTTTGGGTGTGTGGGTTTCTTCTGCAGTGTTGTGTAGTGCCCAGGATTTTGTGTTTCAAAGCACCGTCTGTATTGCACCAACAATCAGTTTGGCAGGTCTTTTTTCGCTAGATGTACATAGGGGTTTCCATGCGAGTATACAATATCGATTTGGGCAAAATATCGAACCACATAGATGTAGTCGACAAATATCGATTTTCCTTTTTCGGCCAAAATTATTGCATTCCATTGGTAGCCCCTGATTGATTAGGAGCAAGATCACTAATACAGCTACTGAGTAAATTAGTCCCCAATTGTTTATTTCCTTGCTGCAAACTCAAAGTTTCAATGGCTGCTCAAATGACAGTATACACAACAAAGATATGGCAGATAAAGACGACTTGATTTTAATGAACGCGTTTTTTGACGTTGAAACCACAGTGGTTGTTTTGTAATTCTTTGAGAGATGATATCTGAGAAGGAGATGCAGCTGTATTTAACCTATGTTGCTACTTTCTACTTCTTCTAATAGCCAATAACTTTCAAGCATTAATCCAAGGAATCAAAACTGAGGGAATATCCTTAACAAGGAACATTCTCTTATTGCAGCCAACGGCTTCCAACTTTACATGTACTTTGAAGGAGAACGCAATCGGTATCATACACGTTGTCTTCTTTATTGGTCACTTGCTGTAACGTCTGGAAATAAACCGTTTCTTCTGACATTTTTCCGCTCATATCTCCGAAAATATATCATGTCCATGTACCTGTACTGTGGCATGAAATAATTGTGTCGTTATGTGCGGTTACGAACCTTTGTCAAATGTGAGCTTTGCTTTAACATTGCAAACTCAGCCTCCGGTGTTTAATACATCTTTATTCTTAGATGTTGCAAACAATCGACCAAACTTCAAGAGCATATCCGATGCCACAATTGTACGATTGATCGATTTGTACGATGGGACTAGGCGTGGCAACGCTTCCATGTATTTGCGAGTGTGTTGATATGTAAAATATTTCCACATACGTTCTTTCAAAGCTCTTTAACAAGGTTCCGCGAGATTGACTTTTGTTCTAGGATTTTCTGTGGTGAAAGAGTAAATATCTTTTCTAATTCTTCCTGAACGTCTTGGTACCTGTATAGCTCTACCTTCATAGAGGTTGTCCAACACTTTCAAGACCAGTTTTAGAGCTCACACTAAGTCCGAAGTTATTTTAAAAGTCAAAGGAACAGAGAAAAACAATTTTTAAAACACACCGATGTGATCAAACAAATATTTGTAATCTCAGCTGTAGAAGCTAAATGAGAGACATTCGTTAAATCTGCTTGATATGATGATCGACTCCAGCTATTTTCGACTGACGTCTTGAAAATACTCGTCGAACGGGTTTTTGTAACGTGTGCGTCGATTGTTCTTGAAACCATTTTCGTGCAGACGTAGGAGTCTGAGCTTGTTTTAAAATGGTTTTACAATTTGTGAATAACTCGGTAGTCAGCAGCATAAGCGGGGTTATAGTTAATGATGGTCAAACGTGTCTATATGTGGTTGATATCGTTGCTGCTGCTAAATAACACGCCCAGTGTAGGTTGTTCACTTGGTATTTCGGAATGTGAATGTTGGCGTGTTCGATGAGCAATAGTAGTAGTAGATGTAGTTATTGGTTCTTTGGTCACTTTATTCTTGATTTCCTTTCTTTTTTCAAGTAAAGAATGTGTCGACATCATGCTTTTAGTCAAGCTTTTAATTCGTCACGTCTGGAAGTAAGCAACAAGGGTGTCCTACTAGGAGGAAGAGGAGGAATTGACGCAGATGGCGTATGAAACAATACTCTTATATAGTTATATTCTTCCATCTCTGTGACTTTCGTTTTGACTGATTGGCATTTTCTTTTGGGCAACTTCAAAGAATTTTACGATGTCTTCCAAACCACGGTTTCTGTATTTTCTTCGAATGCACCGTTCCATTCGAAACACTTAAACAACATTCGCGCGGGGTACAGCATATTTTGAATAATGTGTTCTCGTATTGGAGAATTAGATTTGGTCACTGACAAGAATCCGAAAGTTTCGCCAAACAAGGAGGGAGTTCCCTTTCTTCCTTATTTACTTGGAAGAAGGTTTCGTTTTATGTTGATGAGGATGGCGTGAGCACTGGAGCATGTATGTTTCAGGAGGAAGAAAGACTGAAGTCACTCCTATCCAAGACTTTTCTTTATAGTGAAATTCCTCTCCACAGATCGTCAGGAAGTCAAATCAGCTTAACTGTTATTCTTAGAGGACTAGATGCTGCTTGTTTTTTCGGACAAATCAAGTAAACTCTGTAACATATAAGTTTTGTGTTGTACTTATTTCTTAGCTGAGGCCACTAGGTTTAGTGCAGGAGCAGCTAGTAAAAAATACATCGAAGGAGTAGAATGTTGTTACAAATGGGCTTCTACTTTTCATTAATACCGACACACTCTACCCTTTTCTTTGGTAAGCAGGTGTGGGGTGCTTCTGGCTCATAAAACAGCGAGAAATGGTAATGGTTGATTATATGACATGGTGCTGGAAAGTGAATACCTGGGTGATGGATAGTAGATAACTGAGTGAAAGTTTGCCGATCATTAAATATTGGATAATATTATTAAATTCCCCGAAAGACCTCAGGTGTCTCGCGATCTAAATCTACAAAGTAATGTTAATTCCTTAGAGCCATATATTGTCTCTCATTACTACTAATGTGTTTCAATCCAGCGGACGTGGGTTGAACGCAGACGGATGTATATACCCACAATATCATTTTAGTCAATATTCGTCTGATACTATCAAAATCATTCGCGTCTTGTAAGGACGCGAGGAATAGTTAGTGCGTATTTTATAAATATACTGTCTCGAACCAATGCAATTTCATTCCTCATATTTGCTACGAATGTAGTCAAACATCAATCCTCTACACTGGCATTTAACAGAATATTTAAATGTAGACATTTATTTCAAAGATCCCGATGTGCATATAACATCTCCTCTTCGGTTTGAATTGAAAATAGGAGCTTACGCTTATATGATGGATATCCGTCCTGTTTGTGGGGAACACAACCATTACCCAGTGCAAGTATTAGACTGTAAATGTGCTGCAATCGTTGATCGTTGTGAGCAAATATGACGGAGATCCGTTCGCATGTTCGAGGTCAATCGTACAAATTATGCCTTAAGTGTATGCCACTGGCCGTGATTACCTGCGGTCTCGACTGCCTCGGCTATTAACAAGTCAAAGATCGACCAAGAAGCTGAGAATGAATTGAACTTTTTTTATTAGCAATGTCTCTGTCAATCCTACTGCCATACTAGTCGTATAAATAGGGAGGTTTGTTGGAATAGTTTGGGGATTCATTTGGCGAAGAAAATGTACGACGTTGCTGTAAAGTACTGCGTCGACATACATCCGACGAATAGTTTTATATTCCAGCAATAGCAAAAATGGTTCAAATAATGGAAATTGGTTGGATTTGTCAAGGTGAGCGCACTGTGTTCGCAGCAGAAGGTCGTTTGATTAAAGAGGGATTCATGTAAAATTACGGTTATTCAACTGGAACCAAGATCAAACACTTAATAGAATGTGAGAAAGATTTCAGGAAATACAATCATGCGCATGTAGGAATATTACTATATGGTATCCGTCACGCTAATTATAATGCAAATCGGAACAAAACTATGTAGAGCTGTCAGATATTGTATGTTAAGAAACTGGTATTTTCTGCCCTTGGTAATTCTCTATCTGTCTTCTGTCGTCAAGTTGTAACGTTGGGCTCCGCGTTAAGATCCTTTAGGACGGGATTAGTGAATTGAGTTGATAACGAATTTAATAAATGCTTATTACGGGTGTTATCTAATCATGCAAATTAAATTTAGTTATCCAGTCTCAGTTCAGCACAATAAGATTATGCCCGTGTTATGGTTTGCGGTAATGTGATTTTCGCCACGTTGGTATACAACCTTAGGCTTTGTTTCAGAGTTAGTATTTCCGCCTAGGACTTAGCTCTTCCAGTGGTTTCATTTAGATACTAACACAAATGATTCATTTTATCTTCATCCCATTAAAGTGACCGAACGACAGTTGTCTTGTAAATATGTTTCAGAACAATTAGGCCAGCTTGTCTCTTTTGATGCCCACAATGGTGTTGATATACTATATGCTTAAACAAAATTGCATTAAGGCTGTATGAGATTAGTCTAAAAGTATTTTCGGCTATATTTTACTTTTTAACTCCACTTTGCCTGAAATCAAATGTGCAGACAACCGAAATGTCAATACTCTAAAGGAGTAGTTAAGTGGCTCGCGTAAGGTGTTTTCGACTTAGATTAAGGGTGCAAGATTGAGGGTGTAATATAGCTAATGGGATCTGATGCTGTTTAGGTTACCAAAATACCATCAAGAAATTTGGATCCAGTTATCACATATTCAAAATTACTTACATCATTTACAAGTGTAGGACAATAACAGTTATCTTGCGCATTTTACTTTGTTTACGGTAACTAAGATCTTCCTCCAATACCGATTTGCTGCAATGAATGAGTACATCGATATTCAACAAACACCCTTACTTCTGCTGCTATTGTCTAATCTTCCGCTGTTTGGCCCCTTTTCTGCCATTATTTGCTGATCTAATCATTTTACTTTGATTTCAATTCAGGCTTGATCTGCTTATTGAGCCGGCAATATAGTTCCACTAAAATTGTTCGAATGATTTTGTAAATCAAATGGTAAACCAAATCGTTCATAATCTTCATAAAACATAAGTTACAAGATGTGTTCTGTCCCTTTAAATTAAACCTTTAAAACTTATGGTTTTATTCCACCATTCCTGCTTTCATATAAATTGAGAAAGCCTAAGACCGTTGTAATTGGCAAGTTTTGCAAACGACTTTTCCTCTTAGAATTAAGACGACATTTGGCATGCATACATACACATACAGATACATATATATATCTATATATATATATATATATATATATATATATATATATATATATATATATATATATATATATGTATATAGTAGTATATATATATATATATATATATATATGGTTGTTATATATATATATATATATATAATTGTATGTATAACAGTGTAACTCTTCGTCGCTATGTTGTGATTTCAGAGGTATTATCCATGGAATAGTACCGTGAAAACTGGACCTCACATTGCTAGAAAATTAAAAATTGAAAATGTACGTTAACTACAAAACACTCTTATTTTTAGAACTTGACATACTAACATACATTTTTAAAACGTTGAATCACAAAATGATGCTAAACACGTGAGGTTTGCTATTAAGGCTTTTATTTCAATTACAAAACTATTTGGAAACCCATCAAATTATCACGCCAGACAAAAACAAAACCAGAAGATTGAATTTATTTCATATGCTGTTGCTTGTTTCATCCTTAAATATTTGCACACGTGAAACAACACTGGTAAGATTAGTACATATCAAAGATAATCATAATTAGATGGGATAATGTCTAAGCCCTATATATGAATGACATATCCAACGTTCGTATTAAGAGAAGTATATACTTCTTAGACACATTAATATCAAAAGGAATATTTTTCCAAAGGGACGTAATCTTGATAATAAGGTATATTTCCGAAAACTTAGCTGCTGCATTAGTTGCAACAGTTGCTTTCGTCCATGGCATATGTTTAGGAGCGTTGTTAAATCCAAAATGAATCAGGTTTCGCCGAGTACGTTGCTACCAAACTACTAAAATGTCAACAAACATGGCCGTTGTGTGAGTTTAAAGATTGTAACGTGTGTCTTTTCCAATTATTTCAGACAAAGCAAAACTAGTGACGATAGGTTGAAATTTTAACATAATGTAAATTATCGCATATGGTACTCGAATTATAAAACCATAAACAAATAATACGCAAGGGAACCTGAAGGAAATGTAAGCGTTAGAATGGAGGACAGTTTCTAGACATACGACTGAAAAAGAAACAGCTAAGCAGATCAGGACAAACTGTAATGAGGATCTTTTGAGAGTTACTGGCATTGTGTGCAACATTGGTTAGTCAAAGGCGGACAGAAGATTAAGAAAAAATCTATGGATTATTCGTGGATCTATCTATCTATCTATCTATCTATCTATCTATCTATCTATCTATCTATCTATCTCCACATAAAACGAAACTTTCCATAACGTCGGAACAAACATAACACAAAATCTACCTCTCTCTTTCCTGGAAATAATATTGATCAAAACCATCTCCGTCATATATGGAAATTTATATTTCTTATTTATATCAGTACAATTTCCCGTACAATAGTGTCTATTGCGATTGTTTATCGGAAACTGGAAGAGGGCTACATACTTGCTGACTGAATGTGTCCACCTTCTTCAAAGCGTATTTTTTAGCGTCTGAGAAACAAGAGGGTGCAAATAAAGAACAATTTTGTTTCCTGTTACATTTAAATCATGGGCACATTATCAATGAGGTTACTTTGCCATTATTTCTCAAAAGGGCAATCGTGAAGATTGTAACTTATGGATACACAAAATTCAGAATAGATCACATACACTTTATTTCATGCTCTCTCCTTTTTGTCTCTATTGGCTTAGAGACGTTCCATCTCTCATCTAAAACCAGGTCTGCACCCGACTCAGTATTATCACTGGAAAGGGTCCTCATTAAAAATCGCATAGTGACATTATTTTCCATTGTTCACTGCTTTGCTTTGAGATATCCAATAAATTTCGGATTGTTTCCTGTGAATGGTGACCATACTCACATCCCCGTAGTTCTGTTTTTCAATGGCTCCTATTTTATTTGACTGAAACATTGCACACATTGCATGATTCATCGAATACAATTGACACTTTCAATCGCATTGACTCTTTCAAGCGTCGAACACATGCAAAATATGTGCCTTTAAAAGTTTATGTTGTGTTTCTGTATAAGTTTTTTCCTTTATTCTGTAGTTTTCAGTTTTAATTTTATTTACTGGTGAAGTGGCCCTTCGTCATAACGTTCCTCACTATTTCGAGTCATGAATGTTATTCCAAATATGAAAAATGTTAAACGATATATACAGATGTAATGTCAGGATATTTTCAAGTAAGATTTGGG
>JAECUM010071548.1:0-18198 GCA_016617855.1 Megalonaias nervosa | reverse complement strand
GAGCTTATTATTATTATTATTATTATTATTATTATTATTATTATTATTATTATTATTATTGGTTACAGTGGTCTTTATACTATACCATTGAGTCCTAAAAGAACAGTTATCACTATCAATTCAGCTCTCTCCGGTGATGATGAATTGTGATTGCAGCATCTTCGCTTGGTAAATATAACTGCAGCGATACAACACAATCCGCAGGCAATTGTGATCAGGGAGGCAAATACTGTCCATTTGTCCACAAAAGGAATTTTTTCTGAAACGAGTGAGTTGATTACATGAGAGAGAGAGAGAGAGAGAGAGAGAGAGAGAGAGAGAGAGGTGGTTTATATTTTTAGGTTTTGGAATATGACAACTGCGGTTTCATACCTTACTCTCAGCGGAGTTTCACCTTCAAGGTATAGGCAGAACCCATCTTCGCCTTCTTTTTTTGGTGCACCAGACAGATGCCCCCCCCCCACTTAGCCAAAAAAAAATTAAAAAGTATTTATGTGTTCGTTTTTTCCCCCTTAGAGGTGTTGCATGTGTTTCTATTTTAAAAAAAAAAAGAATTTTGAACCCAAATTTTTTTTCCATTTTGGATTGGGGTATATTTTTTTCCCCTAGTGTTATCTAAAAGGTAAGTTTCCCGCTCAGGTTTCAATTACCCGTTTAGGAAACTTCATCTTTTTTGTTCAGTGACCTTTGCCTGAGGTCCCTATGCCCTATGTGTGCTATATGTATATTGCTATATTGTATGTTTGCTATAGATGTCAATGTAAGGACGGCCGAATAACCAAATTTTTTCGAAGTTTTCTACTAAAATAATGAGATATAAATTTTTTAATTAATATTTATATTCCATTTTTGGAATTTTTGAATTTTGCATAAGAAACAGTGCGCTAAAAATAAAAGATTTTTTTATTTTTTATTTTAAAAAAATAAAGCCTATTGTTTTAGACGTGTATTGTATCATGTGTCGTTTCTTATTTCTACTTTGTTGTATAAAAGGGTGGTTATAAGACTAGTCCTGTAAGGAGCCACATGTTACTCTTGATTTATTTCTTTCAAAAACATGTTTCCCTTAGATGTTGACATAGCCTTATTCCACACCTCAAGCATTAATCCAAATAGAAAAGGTCCAAAAAGATATAAAAAGCATGTTAGTCCCTATTCTTTCCATCTATTGCTGGAATCCATTTCTAATATTTTTCCCCTTGTGTATATGTATTGTTTGTCCATTTTCTGCACATGTATTTTTCGGAGGCTCTTCCACCGGCCTTCCCACTTCGCGTAGCGCCCTGTGGTATAGCCCGGTGGAGTTTCTGTCTCCTACTTCATCCATGTGCAGATTCCCTGTCCCTGTTGTCTATTAAAAAAAAAAATAAAAAAATAAAAAAAAAAGTTTTAATACATTAGTACCTTTGGATTCCATCTATCTAAAGTTGATTGGTAACTATTATTTAAAAATATTTAACTTTAGGAAATTATAAAAATTTCTATTAAAGTTTTATCAAACATTCTTGATTAAAATTTATTTATTTATATGGGACAGGTTATTTACGTATAACAATAACCCATCTTCGCTAACCAAGGTTCCGATAACCCTATCTTGGCGGATCCGAAGAGCTATATCGGTACTTTGTCCTAGAGACATCTATTGGATTTCACGTGTTGCCTCCCTTAATATATAATAACAACTATCCAATAGCGTGGTGCATTGTACATCCGCCGAAAACGGTGATGGCAATTGACTTAAATAGGATACTTTGTAAGTTTAACATCGAAAGTATGACTATGTACCAGAGGGAAGCCAATACAGGTCTATTTGAGTGAAAGGTATGTTAGAACCTAGCGGTTAATTTTTAATCACGACATCGACGAATCTAATTAGGTACAAACGGTATAGAATATAAAACGTATGAATCAGGCCCGGTCCTAGGATGTGCGGGGCCCAGTGCAGCAAGCGATGAGCGCGGGGCCACAAGCAAAATTATTGCATTGCGGAGAACCGCGGGGCCCAAGGGGGTTGCCTCGTTCGCCTTGCCCTAGGGCCGAACATGGTATGAAGTTTTAGATAATGAAACTGTTACAAATATTCTTGAATAAGCTTACATCATTAGGGACATCAATCGCCATTTTATACATAGACAACGTTATCATCATTTTCATTTCCTACCGTTTGAGACTGGTTACGTAAGGCCTTATTCGGGACTATATGGCAAGGGCTGTGCTGTTGTGCCATTAAAATCACATACATACATACATACATACATACATACATACATACATACATACATACATACATACATGCATACATACATACGTACGTACGTACATACATACATATGTACATACATACATACATACATGCATACATACATACACAGAGTAACACTATTCAATTGATAAACCCGATACTGTCTTAGAGCTGAAGGAAGAATAGTACACGCAAACGGCGGAGCACGTAAATAAAAGACGAAACAGTAAAATAGGAAGTAAACGTAAGCATACATCAATCTTCCTTTGTGACAGATAATGCAAACTCTCGAGAGGCAAAATAAATCTGTACATTCAAATATCAGACATAGTAAGGAATTATTCTCTATGGATACCATTCTGATAAAATATTGAGAATCATACGAGTGGGAATTGCCTTTATCCTGAGACTAGAAATTTAATTGCATGTAAGTTTTTAATCGTTGTGCCGTTCCTGTATAAAGTTTTTTGTCACTCGGCCATAAGGACATCCTTGACCAGATAAGAGGCCACACTAAATATAACCCAACATTATATATATATATATATATATATATATATATATATATATATATATATATATATATATATATATATATAATGCTACGTTAAAAATCTAAATCACACATACCAAGTGTAACAGTATTATACACTACGAGTAAACAAAATATTTTGCAAAAACCAAAGACTCAAATACTCAATTATCAATTACAACTTGTTAATTAAAACCATTGTTCTTTCTGTTTTCTACCCACGTGATACAGCGACAATTGTTAAGCCTATTTAGGGGACTATATCTATGTAGAAACAGGAAGCTTTCTTAAAAATGTATATAGACAACAAAAAGGAAAATGTAATAAAAATACACTTATCCATTGTCATTTCATTCAGACATTGTAAAAAGAAAACGATCTATTTTTAAAGATACATATTTTTTTTTAAAAAATGAACTGAAGTTATATAACCTGCTTGAAACAGTTATCGGTTTCGTCCAATATTTTCCATTATTAATTCAATATGAACAGTGCGCTTGCGTGTGTGTGTGTGTGTGTGTGTGTGTGTGTGTGTGTGTGTGTGTGTGTGATTTGAATTTTTAACGTAGCTTTAGCAATTTTTCAGTCATATCACTACGATGTCTTCAGTATAACCGTTTATAGTGATATCTAGCACTGGGGCATGTGACATCATGCCGCAGACATGCAGCATCATGTCCCACCCAGTGACATTATCCCGACAACAGGCTGACTAGTCCTAACACTAACCTCTTAATGCTGGTCGCCAAGCGAGGCAGCTGCTAGTACCATTTTTATAAGTCTTTGGTATGACTCGTCCGGCGTTTGAACCCGCGACCTCCCGCATCCGAGGCGGACGCACTAATCACCTAGGCCACCGGAGCAGTCAAGAAGAGGTAGCAAATTAGTGAATACTAATTATTAGAAAAAGACATATCAAGTTAAAGATTATGCCATAAACTCTGTAATTTAGTCCAATAAACTGTGTAACAAACTCAACAAAATCAAAGTCCAAATGGAAAGTTTCTCTGATGTTGTTGGCGTTTGCAGTTATTCGGTACGGAAGCGCATATGCTAAAAATGTGGATAATCATAATTTCAATTAAAGATTCTTATGTTTCAAAGTGAACATCTACCGTGAATGAATTGAAAATTTGCTAAATAGCCGAGACGCCTTTGTTTTGGGAGTTTATGCGGTTATGAAAGATTGTAGTTACTGGCAATTACCATAAAACGCGTTATGGATAATTTGCTATTAAGCTACAATTGTTCATAATCCTATTAAGCTACAATTGCTCATAACGGCATCATCATCATCATCGACATCATCATCAATCCCTTAACCCAAGAGGTCGTTGGGACACCACAGTTGACTTTACAACCAATTCTCTCCATCTTTCCCTGTTCTCTACTGCCATTTGGGAATCTCCAAATCCCATGCCTGTCCACTCCTTAATGTTGTCTTCCCACCTCTTTTTCTGTCTGCCTCTTCTTCTGCACCCTCGCACTGTGCCTTGCAAGATTGTTTTTGCCAGTCCAGATGATCTTGAGACATGACCGTACCACTTCAGTTTGCGCTTTTTTACAGTGGTCAAGATGTCTTCATAGGATCCGATGGCTGGATCCTGTTGTGGACTTCTTCGTTGGATCCTGTTGTGGACTTCTTCGTTGGTTACATGGTCAATGTATGAGATGCCCAAGATCTTGCAGTAGCATCTCATTTCGAAGGTTTGAATCCTTCTTTGTAGATCTGATGTGAACGTCCATGTTTCACAAGCATACAGAAATATGGATATGTCATATGAGCGCATCAGCCTTATTTTGGAACCAAAAGCAATGTTGGTATCTTTCCATATTGGTCTTAACTTTGTTATTGTTGCTGTTGTCTGGGCAAACCTGCAAAGTAGTTCTAGTTTGGAGCCCTCGTCTGTGATAATTGATCCCAAGTACTTAAAGCTTGTGACTCTTTCCAGCTTCTGTCCACTGACCTTTATTTCTGCACTGATGTCATTGGTGTTGTTTGTCATCAGTTTGGTTTTTTCGGCGCTAATCTCCATACCGTATGCTGTGTAGGTTGTGTCGAGGCGCTCACATAAGGAAACTATAACGGCATACACTCCGAAAAAATGCGATTCAGTTTTTATATTAAAGTTATTTTGCTAATCGATTAACGATAAATTAGTAATAAGAAATTTAAGTAATATGTATTGTACTGTCATAATGCGCACGATTTTTCATAGCAGCCTTGTCGGCGTAAATTCTACGCTTTACGCTCAATATTCAACGTGCGCGATGTGTACTTTGCTACTCAGCGCCCAAATTTCACATGGCGGCTTAGTCATCTGCTCGGACTGCGGGAATGAAAAAAAATAAAAGCCACACTTTTTCTATTGAAAGTAGCTACTGAATGTAAATATTTATGAACTATTTCAATGGCAGTGTTTTTCATTGATTTGAAGAACAATTTGAAACAAATGCATGTAATGCGAACTAGTTCCACTTCTAGAACAGGTATTTTGATGACTGCCCTCTATTCATTTTCTTGCCTCATTTTAGTTTGTTTCACACTATAGAATAAAGAATGTTTGGGGTTGGAGGGGTGGTGGTGTTAACTCCATTCAGCACATGATAGGTTATACATGGCGCACAATTTTGTTAGTGGAGAAAGAACACGAGAAAACTTAGGGAAGAACCGCCTACCATGGGAAAGCTACAGGCAGTCTTTTTTGTCCTACACGTTTACTTTTGCGTATCACTTAAACACATTTATAAGACGGTATCATGGAGCTATGCATATAGAATTAGAACATGACTACTTTTTAGAGTAGAGAGAGAGAGTCAAATTAATCCTTTCACACTGAAAGCTAGAATCCTCTCTCCTTCAAGTCTCAACTTTTCCCAGTCCATAATACAGCCTAGTTGAAATGTAAAGCTTGACAACTGATTGCAGTTAAGGTATTTCTTACTTCTTAGGGTCACTGCCCACTATTAGATGGCTTTGTTAGAATTGACAGTGCTAATTGTTCAAATCAGTGCTCTAGTGAAAACACAACTGCCCCATTGTCCCTTATTATACCTACCTACCTACCTACCTACCTACCTACCTACTACCTACCTACCTACCTACCTACCTACCTACCTGGGGCCCCGAGTGGCCGAGTGGTCTAAAGCGCTGTCCGTTACGGATCACTGCCATCTCACCTCTGTCTGCGTTCGTTCGAGTCTAAGATTCGGCGAATGTGGATATGTGAGAAAGCTTGCCAGTAGCTTCTCGTGGGTCGGTGGTTCTTTCCGCGGATTTCCCGGTTTCTTCCTCCACCATTAATACTGGCCGCCATGTATAGCCTATCGTGTGCTGAAAAATGGCGTTAAGCCCCACAACAACAACAACAACAACCTACCTACCTACCTACCTACCTACCTACCTACCTACCTATCTATCTATCTATCTATTTTGGGTCATGTGACTTCAAATAGGTACATCAGAGCTATGCATTGTAATTAATTCTAACTCAAAGAGTCCGGAGATTACATTATTGTAATTACAACTACGTAAAAATATTTAATCATCTGCCACTGTTTTCATTTTTACTGGTTTCCAGAATTTCAAATATATTAACTAAGTCCAAAATATGAACATTCATTTATGACTTGACCGATTAAACATGTAATTGTGAAGTTGACGTTACTCAGCTGTAACGTCAGTGATCATTTTGTTTCGAATACATGACCACAGTGGTGTGAAGACATCTGTGCTTTAGCTCTCTTGTATTTTACAGCGGTTGTTTGAAAATAATGTATAATGTTTTGCACTCAGTGAACAAAAAACCCCATGATCCCACGTGCTGCGTATGATTACGCTCGTATTACATGGTCACGTCAGTTCCATACGAGTGCCTGGTTTCAAAATTTGGACCGATGACAAAACCAGCACTCATACAGAAAGATTAAATAAAAATTGCATCGACAAGGAAACATAAAATATAAAATGTTCAATACTGTGAAGTGCTACCTATCGTTTCTTGTTGAGTATATTTGTCGTAGGGAACCAGATTGTGAGCGCTGATCGCGAAGTAGTGTATCTCGTCTTTAGAAGAAAGAAAGAATTTCGACTTTTATCAAATAGGATTTTGACAAACCTTACCTTTGTTTCAAACTTTGAAAAGCAAACTACGACCTGGTAATGGACACCAAAATTATCATGCAAGGCATTTTTCGAACCTGATCAGCAAGTGATACGAATACAACAGCTCAATAAAAGTTTCTCACTTTACACATTCTCACAGATTAGCTACATACCAACTGGTAAACAGGGTAAATATGATAGATCTCACTGGATAGTTTCGTATTTTGACAGGTAGAAGGCATGAACCTAATTAACATAAGCCTAGCATTTATAAATTCACACAGAAGCTAAATCTGTAATGTGGTTTAGGCTTACTCTGAGTTAGGCTTGAAAATGGGTTGGCTTGTTTGGTGACTGCCTGTCACAGTTAGACTAGCATTGGAGATCAAATGCGTAACTTGGGCTGCAAATGAACAGCCGACTTGGCTTACGTATTTACGTATGTCTGCTAGAGAGGTAAATATATAAAATTCGAGATGGTTGAAGGGTGATGAAAAGTATGCTAATTTGTTATAGTATTAGTGAACTTTCTTCATGCATAAGACACATACTGATTCTTTTAGCCGCCTTATCACACGAAAATATTCAAAAAAACTCTTTGCTGTCAAAAATGAATGTAAAAAAGAGGGGTTGGTGGCAGTGTCGGTTCAGTATAAAAGCCACCAGTTGTATAAGGAATTAACCTTATTGCCGCAGTCAAATTCTCACATGCATGCTTTCTACAAAAATTATTAGTTTGTTTTTATTTATATCTTCAGTGTAAAATTAATCTCATTTTTCTGCAGTAGGTCATTGTCGGATAAAAATTCTCCAGATAAACTGTCCAGTGAGACCATATGCTGTTGATAACATGACAATACCAAAAATGGAACCATCTTGCAGTCTATTTGTTATGCAAGGCATGATAAGTGTGGATACTTGTGAAAAGGACGAAAATTATGTTGACCAAAAGATATTATCAGAAAACCATTTTCAGGAGTTTTAAGTTGGGTGCTAAGGATATGAAAATGAACTTATATTTACTTCTCTATCTCAGACAACAAAATATGTAACAGAAAAATAGTTAAACAAAGTCTTAAACAAAAAGAATCATATTTTTTGCTAAAGACAAACCAATATAAACATTTTCTGAATATCAATATTGTTTAACGTTCATTTAAATTATAGAAAAAAAAGAAGATATTTACATGATTATTTCCAAAAGCTAGAAGATCAGAAAATAATTTGTATTTTATTTTAGATAATTTGTCTATATTATTATGAGACAAGAGCAGTAAACAAGTGATGAAATGGGTTGAAAACAATGTTGAGAATTAAGGGCATTGCACGAATGTCGATTACATATGAAGTTAAATGTACCATCAGGCAAAACTGATGAAACCATATGTCAGACACAAACACTCACAGTAAGTCAAATCCTAACTGTTTTTATAGGCATTGAAAGAATAATTATTCAGAAATCCACAAACGCTACATATCTCATTGTATTATACGTAAACATTTTCGATGTATGTTTTAAATGCAACACCAACCTAACAGTACCAACAACGCATTGAAATATTGCACTCGGATACGTGGGAGAAAACATCTTATAGGCAGCAAAGCTTGCCTGAACACATATGTATGTGTAAAATACCATTATACAGTAGCACCTGCTTAATTCTAACACCGTTCAGACTGACAGTTCTCGAAATAGTGATTTTTCTAAGTATGATCTTATTGACAAAGGTCTATACATGGTTTGAAATACATTGGCTAATGTGGCTTATGTTAATGATTTCATTTCTTGTGCCATAGCCAAAAAAAGAACGTTCACCCTAATCGGGAAGTTCGTACTCGCTGTATAAGATCTAAAACATCGGGGTATGTCACTGAATGAATCTGACTTGTATAAGAAGGGAGGCCATAAACCTGCTTAATAAACCCCTGATATTTAATTTTAAAATAAATAAGCAAGCAATGTTCTATTGATTATGCACATAAAAGAATAGCTTCAATCGTAATTAGATAATAGACGAGTCAACAGTCTTTCTAGAATTCTTGCCTACAAGCATTTTGTTATTTCGCCTTTAAAGTTTACTTTTTTTCATGGCGCAAAGACTTCAGATTACCCTAGTGTCAGTCATAATCTGTGTCAGCGCACGTGTCAAGTAACTTGTTTTAACGTCTCGTGCTCTTGTGACATTTTTTGGGTCTTGGTCTCACAGATCAGCCTACTACAGTACTTTCTACTTTAATTAATCTGTTCCAGAGTGTTTCAGGAATTGAGCAGGTGAAATATATTTCTGAGTGTGAATTAAGTGGAGGGAGGATTAAAATGTAAATTTAGGATCGAAATTTGTCTCGGTATCCGGAGGTTAGGTGTTTCGGCTTACTGGGGAAAAATTTTGATATTAAAGAAGGAAAAACTTCAGGACTTTAAAAAAAAATCGGTCTTGAGTAATCAGACATATAACTGAGATACCATTACAAAATATTATAAAAGCTTTGGATTCAAATTTTTCTAAAGAATAGATGATATGTACTAGTTGCTTACATATGCCTTATTAGATATGGCGTACAGATGCATCCCTACCAGGTTAGGGTTAGGGTCAGAATTAGGGTTACAAAGCTTGGTCTCCATGAGAACGAGATTCTTTATGGGATTCCTTCAATATCTGTATAATTTCTCGCCAATTTGGAGCCATTCCGGAATATCCCCATTGACAAAAGGTTTTGCTCTATAAATTTATTTACGTATTGGGAAATAAAAAGATTTACTTGTAATTCCGAACGTGAATAATTTTAAAAGTAACCATTGTGTCATACGGCAGCGAATGCCATTTATGTATCAGAAAATCAGTAAAAGCACATGTTTACGTTATATTGTACTTACTTCAACAGCGACAAATTAGCTGTTGTGCAGCCTAAACCACTCTTGTTGCTGTGGACTAAGAATATGAGAATTGTTATCTTTTAAGTCAAGTGACCAAAAAGTCCATTAATAATTACCCACTATGTTTCATAGATAACAGGCAGTAAAAGTAACAGGACTGTAACTTTGGAGGGAATGCTTTGATTTTCTGCAACCTTTGTACAGTGATATCACTATCCCTTTATTGGAATCTTCGTGTATGTATGATTGATCCGTCATCTGAGTAGATAAAATTGTCAGACATATTCAGTACAAACTGGCTATACTCTCAATATTTGGTGTACACTTCAAAAGTATGCTCTAAATGACTCCATCATAAATTTCACGAACGTGACATGCTTTGCGAACACATGTTAGTGAACGGGAAAAGTTAACAAAGCTTAAAGAGGAAGAACAAATAGTAATTACGATTTCTTTCCATTGCGATTTCCTTATGCAGAAATTATTCCCTGCCCCGAACCCCAATTCTTTATTCCACTGCAAAGAAAAATTACAAGATTAAACTAAGATCATAGCGTCTCTATGGGTCCTAAACCAATGTCTTTATCTGTCAAAAATGAGGCCACCAGTATGTTGACTTACTTCAATATGTTGTCATGTCTTGCTTTTGCACGAGGCATGTCGTCAGTAATTTTCAATGGTGTATGTACAAAATATTTGGCCTAGCCCTCCACATGGAACTCAGATAAACTCCAACTAAACTATTCCGACATCCCCTGACACTCTCCTGGATGAAACTCACCTTCACCGATTACGTATTAGTTCATTACAGATCATTGTTTTGATATCGAGGCAACATGTTTCCTTACGTAATTGTAACACATGTCCCAATTTCATCATAAATTATGTTTTCTAGCATAGGTGACGCGCTGATAAAGAGTTAACCCAACACTAGACACTTGGAGTTACGGGTACCAATTATCGAATCAGATTAATGTTTAGATCATTGATTCCAGACAAACACCCATATTACATTTAGACATCAATACGCGCATGCATATAGTCCTTGTTCATATACATGATGAAATACGAATGTTTTGGGTTCATCTGTGCAGAGATCTTCTTCGCATTTACTTCATAATCCTCTGATTGTCGCAAGGATACCATTGTGTATTCCCTTTTACCGTACAGTCATTCATGCTAAAATTTGGATATTAACATATAAGTTACTCGTGAATAATCTATTCTTTTGTCTTGTTTGTCGTGTACGTGTCTGTAAATCTCCTTATGGGGGCAATCAAGAATGAATGATTTGCAAATTCGATCCTGGTCAGGTCCATTGGACTTCTCCAGACTGGGTATTATTTCTTTTACTTGTACGGCTTCAGTATGGCATCACCTTGTAGAACTTGACTTCATTTCCGCTCGGTTAATGCGTGCAGGTTTTCGTGAAAATTATGGCTAAAGTTTGACATGAATATCAACATAAGATCTGACAAAGCCATTTGGAATGGATGAGTCACCACGTACACAAACTACATAAAACGTTATTTACTAATAGAAATGCATAGTGTACCTCTCCTAGACATGCCTTACATCACATATTTGCCTCATATCTGTTTCCACAGCTAACTTATTTAAGGCTTCCAAACTATCTCTCTACTGATCTTCATATTCAATTATATTCAATACTCCTTGGTCCTTCCTCATTTATTCAAATATACCTAACTTGTCTTTGAAGTCTGTGTGCTTTTGTAAGATCATCTGACCAATATGGATTGGCGTGAAAATTGAATTTGGAGTTTGGGAGCGTGACGTCTCTAGTCTGCTTATTGCAAATAATAGTGTACCAATACTATCTATCAACATTGTCCAAAATAGTATCTATATTCAACGTTTTCAGACGATGGTCCAGTTCTGTTTGATAACTTTGTAAAGCATCAGCATTTAATTTATTCTAAGCTTGGATATTTCTTTTCATAGAAATCACAAAGTCCCTCCCACACGTAACTGTACGAAAGGAAATAAGTATAGGAAGGTGACCAGATATCACGTGTTGTTCGCGATCTGAAACAATGGGCACACTGTAAGTTACCTGTGCATTAATATGAAATTACCAAATGATCAGTCATCGTTTTCGTTGGCATGAAGAATAATGGAAACAAGTGCACATGGCCAAACGAACAGCGCTGACTAGATTATTATATCTTAGGAACTTGTAAAATACCATATGACCATTATCTCTGAATGTATCTGGTTCAGCTGTTGCACAGAAGTCCCCAATAAAATCCACGTCATCCAGCTCTGAGTATTGATCACACAGAATCAGCTCAATATGCGTCTTTTGAAACTCTATGCCATACAGCAGTGTGGACATGTATAAGCACAAAATAAATATATTTCGCATATCAGGAAATTTGAATTTCATACCTACAATTCTGTTGCTGCTACCGTTGTTTATGAAGTTAGTATATCTTATGAGACAGGTTTTTGCAGAAGATTGGAGCACATGTAATTACAAAATGGAGGTGTGTGCTGAAATAGTTTACTCTCAGTTAAGCATGTTTGACCAATATTACATTTATCCATGGTGGGGCGATTGGCCGAGTGGTCTAAAGCGCTCACCGTTACGGATCACTGCCATCTCACCTCTGTCTGCGTGGGATCGAGTCTCAGGCTCGGCCAATGTTGGTACGTGAGAAAGCTTGCCAATAGCTTCTCGTGGGTCGGTGGTTCTTTCCGGGGTTCTCCCTGGTTCTTCCTCCACCATTTATACTGGCCGCTATGTATAGCCTATCTTGAGCTGAAAAATGGCGTTAAACCCTAAAACAACAACAACAACAACAACATTTATCCATAATGCACTGCAGCTAGAGGCAGATGACATAATACCTCTAAAATTCCAGCTAAGTATATTAAGATTCAAATTAATTTGAGATATAGGAATCATAATAGCTACGCAAGAAGAAAGCAGGACAAAAATGACGAAACACTGACATACGATATAACATAGGGACAGACGTAAGAACAAAAGACTATGTCGTCCTAGTCTTTGGAGCCTTCATTTGCTTCGCGATCGATAATCTTAAACCGATCTGGTCATGACTAATTCCATATCACTTCCTTACATAAGCACATTCTGGGCATGTTACACCAACTTCAACTTTGTGAGTTATAAGGTCAACTAGGCTACTAGGCAGTCACGTCTACTGCGACAACACCAGAAATTATAAGACCTTTATGTGTTGTATCTCTTAATAAGAAAATTTCCCCGCTGTCTAGAAACAAACAGGAGTATTATCATTTATCATTACACGGGAAAGATAGTAAAACTGATCCCACTAAATACAGACCCATTTCTGTACTTAGCAGTGTAGAAAAACTCACTAAATACAGACCCATTTCTGTACTAAGCGGTGTACGCAAACTCACTAAAATACAGACCCATTCATTTACTTAGCTGTATAGGCAAACTCACTAAATAAACACCCATTTCTGTATTTAGCTGTGTATGCAAACTCATGGAAAGGATCATTTTCAAACATGTATACAATAGCTTGCATGACAATGATCTTATTTACAAATATCGTATCGTAGAGTTAAAAGCTACGATTGATTGGTTCACCAATTATCTCTCCGATGGACGATGGAACACAAACTTTTGTTGTGAAAACTATTGAAGCAACAATTCTTTCTGTTTCAGATAGGGTGTTGCAGGGTTAAATTTTTGGACAGTTATCGTTTCTTGCATATATCAATGCTATTGTTGGTGGTCTACTTAGTCTCATCGGAATTGTTTTTGATGACAGTTCTCTTTCTTACATTTCTAGAGTATGCAAGAATTTAATACATACACAATGTTGACTTTAAACGTTAAATGGCTAGTCAAATCAATGGTGGATAAGGTTTAACCGAGCAAAACTGGTCATGAATTTTTTATGAAAAAGAATAACCCACTCTTTCCCAAATGGAAGTTCCAAAACGAATTACATGCTTTTGTTAACAATCATAAACATCTGAGCCTTACACTAAGCAATACATCACATGGCGTCTGGACATTGTAAATATTCTTTAAGAAACATCTAAATTGCAAAATTGTTCGAGATCGCTAAAAATACGCTGATCATAAAATTCTTATATAATTGTATTAATATTTAATAGGATTCTATTAGAATATGCAGATGTTGTTGGGATGGAGGTATAAATTGCTGACAGATTAGATATATCACAGTTGGAGGCTGGCACGATATCTACAGGTCTAACCAAAAAATGACTAAGCAAGCAAATTAATGTTTCTTCCTTAGACTCTACATGACCAATTGATATTTGATGTAGGTATATTACATATTAATTAAATTCTATTAAAGCCGAAGTTTGGTAGTACCATTGGTTACTTGTCTTGGATATTTTGTTTCCTTTTTCTTTTTCTTTTCTGCCTCTCGTCTTGTATAAATAATTTCTATCATTATATTTGTATCGAGAAGGGTCTATCTTAAATGTTGTGATACCTTGTAGCCAGACCCCATATTTGCATAATTTATCAATTCAAGCATGTTTACACCCAAAAATATATAACTTCATTGTAAGTACATATACAGCTGACCCACACAAGATAAATACAAAAAGGCAATAAAGGCAGATTATAAACACATTATCATTTTAACAGTTGAGCACACCTGTTCTCTCTGTAGCTTCATTGTCGGTATGAGCTGGGTAACTTGGTATAAGTTTCAACTAGCAGCGTGACATCAAATCGGTGCCGCGCGACATTAGCAGAGACTAATTAATATTTCAAGTCATGGCGAATACTTCTGTATTAAAACTAAGAAGCGACCGTTATGACTGAAGCTCGACGTAACTTCAAAACAACAAGCCGCTTCGCAAACGGGGTTAAAGTCCACCAAGTAATTGATTTAATCAATGGACATAACGGCTAATTTCACATAAAACGTATTAAAGCGACATCCTTCCCAAATCTTCGTAAGAAAGTAAAGAATCCAGTCCAAGGAGGAAAGTCAAGTGCACCATTCTCCTGGAATTTGTGTGTGTGTGTGTGTGTGTGTGTGTGTGTGTGTGTGTGAGAGAGAGAGAGAGAGAGAGAGAGAGAGAGAGAGCAGATGGGCTTATGTTAATATTTCTTAAATTTATTTTAAAATAACACAATTTTCAGCTGATTCTTCACTATTCAAGGAATACCCATTACTTCTCCATTTTCCAGGTATACACTATTTGACTTAAAATTTTTACTCCTAACCATTTTTATTTTTTGCGTAATTCACCCTGTTTGTTGACGAATGATAACTCCTCGTTGCAAGTTATCATAGTTCTCTCTTTATAAATAGTCCGATTTAAAGACAACTTTATCACCTAACTTAAATTTTCTTTTTTTAAAAATCAGGTTATACCTTGAAAAGAGAGATTTGTATTTTAGATCCTAACCGTTTCGCCTCTTCAAATGTAGTTGTTCGAAATGTGTAAGATAGCTAAATACATTATCCCCAACTCCAGGGTAATTTTCGTTTCTGCTTGTTTGAACCGGAGTAGTGTTCGTACGTCTTTGATATGTATTGTTATATATTCGTTAAGCAGTTTAGCCTAAATGATGAAAATACACTTCTTAAATTGCTTATAGTCAATGTGACGATATTTTTAGACAAAAGCTGCAGGGAGAGATTAAGTCGATGGAAAGACTGCGTTTTTATAGGTCATTGGGAGCAGAATTCACTCGTCAAATATATCTAGAAATGTTAGGACAGAGAGATTTTTGTTATATAATCACTATACTGAGAGTGGAGAACTTGCCATTCAGAAGTAATCCTAGAAGATATGAAAATATTTGTTATGAAGAAGGATCGGGTCAAATTTGCAATGTTAATGTCGAAAATGAATTCTATTTTATTACTGCTTGTCCACTATATGGGGAATTAAGAAGAAAATATGTACGCATCTTTGTATATAAAAATCCAAATTTAGAGAAATTTAGGACTAGGAAAATTCTGTTGACTAAATTAGCAAAATTTACTATAAAAGCTTTAAAGATTTGAAAAACAGTTCTATCATCAACTCCTGCTACGAAGACACTAAATCAATCACAAAACGCCTGTTGGCTGCATGCGGGCGTTAGGGTTCTCTTCAGAACTCACGGTAATAATTCAGTACCCATAGTGAACCTATACAAACACCATGACAGTAAAATTTCAATAACTTTAAATTTTGAGTGCTCAAGATCAAACCTATATTTATCAGCATAGATGCATCCTGGATGACAGCTTCTGTGCAAGGAAAACCATATGAGCCGCGGCATTTTTTCTGGCTCAACGTGTGTTTGAAACATGTGCTTTAAATTCCGCACCAAACAGTCAGGTGCTAATTTTAGTAATGAGTGTTCCAAACACAAGTCTTTTAACGGACTGAAATTCCATCAGTAAAGACAAGGTCTCTACTTTTTTAAGTTACAGCTACGATAAGCTCTCAAAACATTCTTTCTACTAAAATCTAATTTTCATTATCAATCAATCCCAGCCAGGAAAACCAATATATACTCAAAATAATCTTCATCCATTTCTAGACTGGTTCCCATTTTTCAATACTATTAGTACCGTGAGTCCTTTAATTTGTATTCAGTAATTACTGTATAATATACGTTTGTATTTCACCTAAATGAGAAACAATATACAATAATGATTACTTGCATCATTTCCAACAGATACGATATTGTTTTCTATTACATATTTAAACACCTTTTTGTACCGCATGATGTATGGAGATGTATCATGGGTCAGTGCCTGTATATACACTATTACTGTTTAATATTATTGCTTTAAAATTCCAGATACAGTTCGTGTTCTTTTTTTAATTCATGTTCATAACAATTTTATTCATCATTTAAATCTAAAGATTTCATGTCATGTTTGAATCTGAGTTTACGCATTACATTAATTCTTGACCACGCCTTCTCTATTATATAACCTGTTTATTTGTGCCTTGAGCAAACATTTGAGAGAAAAACTCGAAGACGTTTGTGCGCATCAACTTCCTTAATTCTTTGGTTGAGCATATATAGTGGTGAATGGAAGGGTTTATTAATTGTCCTAGAAATTGTTAGGGATTCCGTTTTAGAAGGGTTGAAAGATACAAGCAAATTATTTGCCCGTGAGAAATATTACCAAGTCAGAGTTGAGGTTATTAGCGGCTACGATTATCTGCGATTAGACAGATACTTGTATCGTCTGCAAATACTTATATGGCATCGATATCATATACGATGCCATTTATGTATGTGAGACGTTTCAGTGAAGGCCAAAATATCCAATTCCTGCAATTCTACATACAATGTATCTAGTTTAGACAAAATGCTTTAAACATTATTGTTCGATGTAGAGATGAGGTGCGAAAATTCAAGTAGATTGCGAGAGGAAACTGATGTGCTAGTTGAGTCGTATGAGGAACTACTGAAGAAGGCGGTAGAATCTGACCCCAGATTAGGATGAATATCGCCAGTTTTTATGAGTAAGATCAGCAACCGGTCCGAACTAGTGTAAATAGAACGCGAACAAAAAGGACTGTAAATTGATATTACTTAAATAAGAATTCTCTGCCAAAGTTCCCAGTCAGTTTGATTGTATACGAAGCGAGGACATGCGCAATTCAACAAAATAGATGTAATATCATCCCATCGTTGGATCATGCCATAATAAAAACACGAAGCAGTGGTGTAAATTTGAGATTAGGACGATATAACCCTATGATGGCTTCTACGAGATTGTCATACATCCATGAAGAAACAAGGAAGTTGCCACCACTTAAATACGTCCCATCATATCGACACTATACATGTAAACTTTGTTCAGTAGTACCTGTGTCATTACATTTCCGCATGACTTTGCTCCACAAGGACGAGAAACACAGTAAGGAATAAAAGTAAATAGAAGTGGGGAAATAAAAGATGCAAAACAAAAATAACAATGAAAGAGAAACCATGTCTAGATTAAGTTCTTTCATTTATAAGATGGGATTGATGTGTGAGGATCTTAAATGTTGACATCAGTGTGCATACTAGCGAACACTGTCCAACTTTATACGTAACATTCACTATACTTCGGAAGTCGAAAACCTCGTGTGTAACTCAGTTACCTAGCGGAAGAAGGGTACATTCCGTATAGCTTATAATTAAAGGTCGAATAATATGTGCATGCTGATGGCCGATGAATGAAGAATGTATTGCTCTTGTTCACGGGCGCCCGCACATAGGAGCACTTGACCCACCCATCCCCCGTGTCACCTCTAAATATGTTTTGGCCTACATCCTGAAAATTTAATAGCTGAACACTACATGCTTTCCCCCAACCCCCGAAAATAATTCTGTTGGCGCCCCTACTTTTTTTAGAATTTAAAAATTATACCATGCTTGGTGATATGGATAAGAATCGTACTTTATATGAAACTAATTTTTAAAAAAAAAAAAA
>JAECUM010071536.1:0-10929 GCA_016617855.1 Megalonaias nervosa | reverse complement strand
TATATATATATATTAATTTATGATTCAATTTATTTATGACCGTATTATTATTTTTCGTCATACCTATTACCTATTGGTACAAATTTAACACCTTATGTAAATATGTCTCGACGTTGCTGGAGCCCCAGATGGCCAAAACCTCTAAGGCACTCGCCTTTATCGATCACGGACATGGCTGCGTGGATTCGAGTCTCGTGCTCTACCAACGTGGCTATGTGAGAAAACTTGCCAGTTGCTTCACATAGGTCACTGGTTCCTCCCCCGACTGTTTTCGGGTTGTTCTTCCACCAGAGTTACTGGGTGCCATGTTACTCATGTATCATGTGTTGAAAAATGGCATTAAAACAACAAACGTAGGCTGCTAATATATTTGTATTCTGTCTTTCTCATAACCACATGAACTTTCACATATAAACATACACAAATATTAATCTGGATATAAATGAAGAAATAAAATCCAGTCTTTGATTTCTTCAGAAAAATTTTGTATTAATTTGCATTGAAAACAACAGTTATTCAGAAGTCTGTCTATCCTGTTTCAGGATACCCATTAAGTTACTGTTTCCGAAGAAATATGAAAATATTAACCGCTGCTGAGGGAAAATCCTGCCATTTCCATCCCCATGATACTTTTTAATATTGGGCTTCGTGTTGTTGTATATGACAAATATGAAAGAAGAATAAAATCTGGATTAGTGACCGAAAATTATGTACCTGAATAGATATAATTTTACAGTTTTAAAGTTTGCATTCACTTCCTAAACCATTATATTTACTTCGACAAGAGTGTTGCTTTTAGCTTCTAACTATTTAAAACAATTGTTCCACATAAATCATTACTGTTGGTGAAGGCACAAAGATATGGAGCACATTTGCTATTCCAAGCCTCCAGTTATGACAAGTGGGCTGTTTACGCATGTATAAACGAACCACACCGGTCTACATCGTGATACGCATGCTTGCGTACGTTGCGATTACAAATTGCCATGTACATGTGTGCCTGTTATGAAATCAGAGACCGGCCATTTAATCCATCCCACTACCACACGGCAAAGATCCCCTTACGACATTATGGTTAGAAACTATAAATTGATGAATGTAATGCCTAAGTTCTGTGCATTTTTCATCTCGTTGATGTTTTTCGGTTTTAAAATTGGAGGGTTATAACCAAACGGGGTGTGGGTGGGGGTGGGGTGGGGTGCGAATACTACACCACGTTGCGAAAATTTGCTCGTGTTCTGTGTTGCCAATGAATTTGGTCTGAGGGAAAAGCCATACGAAGCTGAACCTTTATATTTCAGATCAATTCAATATATCTCTTCCAAATATTAATTAAGTTTGAAAAAAATAGGAAGTATTTTTGGAAAGGTCTCCGTAATGGTCGGGGTAAACACAACCTTAACACACTATTCAGTCTATGCATAAAATATTTAATAAACATATACCTATCTTGCGTGAAAACTAGCTTTTGGTAATAATATAATACTTGTATGAAATTCTGTATGTGAATCAGTCAGTCAGCATGGTAATGTAGAGAGTGGTAGCAAACTTTAGGGTGACACAAATGCAACCATACTACTATTGTCGCTATAATTGCTACCCAGTGACAATGAACTATCACCAAAATGACGGTTGCTTTGCAACACACACACATACACACACACACACACACACCACCACCACCAGCAACAGCAGCAACAACAACAGTGATAATAATAGAAACATTATTAATAATGACAACAGCAGCCAATCTTTCTGTGGATGAAAAGAAAGAAAACTGCGTATCCCTCTTGCAGAATTGTGATTGACGTTCATAAACTCTTATTCCTACCGGTGCAAATGTAAAATCATTGAGCATTATTGGAAAGAATATTTAGTGACTTGAGGGTAGAAAATGAACATTACAGACACATTTTGTACATTTTTACAGGTCTACTTTTTCGTTTTTTTTTCGAAACTGACGATAGGACTTTAGTAACCATGCTAATCTTTATTAATGTATCAGGTTACCAAATTACCTTCCGTCAAAGAAAATATATTTTATCCAGAATGGCAATTTAATACCCCCCCCAATAAAATAATTGAAAGGCAGCATTTCAATGCATTAAAGAGGATTTCGTTATGCCAACGTCATTTATTTGTTCTGTACATAAAATATACCACATTGCAAAATAAAATCACTGTTTATATTTGTTTTGCTTACAGTATCAGGCATCAGGCTTTTTTGTTTCAAAAAAGTCTTTAAGATTAAAGAATTGCACCCTATAAACCATTACTGACAGGTGCAGCTCTCGTGTGCTTAGATAACTTCAGTAAAATGTTGTTTTCTTTCACTTATAATACAAGTCATGGTAGCACCTGACAAAATACATATGTTTAGATGTTGCCAATTTTATTTAGCGATATATCACTCAGATTGTTGTGCATTCACGTAAATATTAAAGTTTTGTCTCTTGAGTAAACTTAACCCAAGGAATATGGTGTTTCGTTGCAACTTTTAAATGACACAACCGAGTAATGTGACTTGCACAAGGACATACCACGGCATTGAACACACACCATTCTGGTAGCGAGCCAGATACGCTTATAACTGAACAACAGCGGTTCCATAAACGCCTGTTTAGACAACGTTATGAGATATGTTATAAACTGAGAGAGCTACAACGAGGTTCTAAATATGTAATTTATAAAGAACTGCACAAAAAGTTCAGGAAGGTAAACCCTTCCAAAATAGACGTAATTATGAATTATTGCAAGATAAATGGTAAAAATTTTAGCATAATAATAATAATAATAATAAAAATAAGTGTACAACATACAAAATCCTTGGAATTCTTAGTAATAAAAACGGAGAGCACTTGCTTATACAAGGAAAGATATTGTGCCACTGGTGGGGATGCCTTCATTTATACCAGATAAGGTTAATGAGATATATTTGCCAAAAAATATATATACTAAATATTACCAATCCTGTTGCAGAGATGACTATTAAAATACATGAATATGTGAGGAATAGGTTAATTACTGCTATGTTAGCCCATCTCCAGACGCATTGCAACTCAAATAAACTCCATCAACGTCAATGGGAAATACAAGTAGAATGCACTTCGTCACCTTGAATTTACACATTTTATAATATGTCATGTTATCAAACCATGTGTAAACACGACGGTGACGACATTGTTGTTTATTTATATATCACCGCTAGGCAACATCATGCTAGCTTTTCCTTGTTGTTTTCTGTTTTCATATCGGATCTCCGTAAAAACAGGATGTGCTTTAAACCACGTATCTTTAGGTGGCGCCTACATTCATAATGCATCAATATCAAACAAACCGGAACGGGGTAAATCAGCTTAAATATTTATCCATTCCAGCAGTCTTAAACTCATCTTTTTAAGCAATCATTTAAGTCTTTATGTCAGACCGTGGCGTGTCAGCATGTTTCTTACAAGAGAAGTTTATTTTTACATGTAGAGCGCTTCATAATACGTCAATGTCTTCGTACAAAATGCCAAACTGAAGGGTTTAGGCAGAGGATCGACATGTAAATTTATCAGATATGCGCGTTATGAAAAATAATAAAAAGGAGTATAAATGAAGTTGTGCGAATGATATGATGAAGATATATTCGCAGTTTTTTCACCTTAGTAATATTTTAGATCCGTTCACAGGTGAAAAGTTTTAAGTCAGAGTATATAATAATCGTAATGAACACTCTCTGATATCCCGAATGAATTCGCTGTGCTGGTCTTGTAGACTTGCAAGCTGCACTGTCGGATATCCCGAATAGACTCGCGTAGGTCTAGCCAGCTTATTAGCTTCAGTGCCCATGTACGGAATGGACTCGCTGTGTAGGTACAGTCGGCTTGCCATCTCAACTGTCTGATATCCGGAAATCGTTATGTTTGCCTAGCCGACTGACACGCATCCCGAATGGACGCGTTATGTAGGTCTAGACGACGTGCAGGCTCCACTGTCTGATGGTCTAGCCGAGTCGCAAGCTTCACTGTCTGAAGACGGTATCCCAACATAGACTCGTTGTGTTGGCCTAGTCGACTTGCATGCTCTTCAGTTTCATACCAAAAACTACTTGTCCACCCGATATGTCGGACAGTACATAAACACAAACCTATACAAAGTGTTTCTAAATCCTACAGAATTAGAGCTGAAAAATGTATGTATGTATGTATGTATGTATGTATGTATGTATGACTTTATTTCCTCTTAAACAGAGATTATATCATGTTTATCAAATAATGATAATATTAAGAATCAAAGAAAAATGCTGCGTGAACTAACGCTTTTTGTAATACAACAAAATGGAATATCTAATTAAGAACTACCATATAAACATGCCAATAGGCATATCAGATTGATGTCTTTTAAGTTAGAATAGCGCAGGTGTTCCTTTAACACACGATGCCTGTAATTATATAAAGACCCGAAGTAGCTGCGGTATATATTATTAAATGCCTTGTACTACCTTTGAGATTGTATAAAAACAAGCATATGTATGTATGTATGTATGTATGTATGTATGTAAATTAAATGATACGTTTCCATGGTCCGATTCTCGCGATATCGGCATTCATAAGCTGCACTTTACTTAATGTATGCGATGTTACGTGTTATTTGAATACCAATGAAACTACTTATCTAGGGTTTAAATACAGCATGGGTGTTTACAGGTTGGAGTTAATGGCATTTTGTTATGGAAATTAAATCACCCCGCACAGGTAATACAACGACTACCTCTCTTGCCCTTTAAATAACCCAACACAGGGTAGTATTAATAAGCACTTAGGTCCCTGACATTACTGAGTCAAGCATTACAAGAGAGAGAGAGAGAGAGAGAGAGAGAGAGAGAGAGAGAGATGTCCTTCAAATTGTATGTGAAAGGTGTAGGTACGTTTGAAATACTGTGAACGCAATAAACAAACGTCTCAAGCCGATGTAGCCTCTGTAATTATTTATTTATCCATCGATATCTATCTATCTATCTATCTATCTATCTATCTATCTATCTATCATCACATAGATGTGTCATATTTTTTGATGAAACTAATTTATGAACGGATGAATGTTGGGATGCATGCATAATAGGAAACTTTACAAAAGACTAATTTAGATATGTTTTTATTTATTCGAAAAACACATAATAAAAAAAAAATAGAGAGGAAAATAAAAGCTCATTATGTGATAAATGCACTTTAGAATAAAGATAAATGCCATTACATACATATATTAGCTGCATGAGATACAGATATATATCCTTAGATGTGAATTTAAATAATCTGCCAACAAATTAAGTTTACCAAATACGTCAGTCTTGTAACAAAAGTGAAGATCAATGGCGCAAATCCACGGGGCTACCTATAGCGAAAATCATAACTTGAAAGCAATCTAGACTGCAGTTTAAGGTCTTTTATATCAAGAATCTTGTTTAAACTTGAAAAGAATATTTATTTATTTATTTATTTATTTATTCTCTTTGATAGAGCTCAAAATGTGTGGAGACATTTTTGTTCTCATAGTAAAACAAAATATGTACCCATTTGAGCTGTACTTTCCTTTTGACCTTGGTGCCGCTGACACTCAGTCAGTCCGTACGTATTGTGCCGAAATCACAATTAGTCAGTTGCGGGTTGGATTTCTGACCAGACAAGCCCGATTAGGCTGCCCTGATGTGCCTTTGGCATTTGAAACATTACATATATTGCTTCGGCTCTAAATATACATTTATATGCTGATGTGTCGCCACAGTCAATCAATCAGTCAATAATTATCTTTGACTTTTAATGCCCCCCCCCCACTCTCCCAGAAAATTTTATATTTAAAATTGATGTATAGTATGCAATTATAAGATAGTCTTCAAGACTGTATTTATCAGGAACAGTACCATTACGTCTGGTGTTGTCTATACATTCACTAATTATCGTGCTTTGTCGTTGGAACAGAACTCTGTGGATAGAGGATCTTATTTAATTTATTATATACTGGATATTGTTTTAATCGTTACTGTCACGTGTTATATAAACCCTGGAATGCAATTAGCTAGGCACTCACAGAACTTCGTCAATATACAAAATACCACATACTTTGTAACTGCAGGAATGTATCTAGCATATCTTAGCTAAATGCAGTGAAATGTATTTTTCCGGCCCAACTATCCATTTATAACTATGGCTTCAGTCTTAGGCAAAGGGACTGGTTGCAGAACTTTTTCTGACATTAATGAACAAGAAGATGCCGGCCAAAATATCAAGGAAACAGGGCGCAATCAGCAGGTAGAAGCAATAGTACAAATCATATCCAGTGATTCTAAACAGTCCAAACACAATCAATGCGACCAAGATGCACAGGCCTGCAAAAGGACGAAAAGTCGTTTAGACTATGGTATACATGGATATCATAAAATGTTTTAATCTGTTGAATAATAATTTCTAATGTAAAGAAAAAGCAGAAATTACGCTGGTACGGTAGCCAACAAAGAAAGAAATTCTTATGGTTTTCCGTTTGTTTGACCTGCATAAATTATGTATAATAACACATATAATAGAATCTCAGCAGAATGTAGAGTAAAAATGGCAAAGATCAATTAATTTTATAGTTATGTCAAGACTACTGAATTGATATAGGGGGCTTTTTTCCACTTATTTTCAATATTGTGGTTGGCGCCTTTCGTCTGATAAAAATCACTGTGTACGTTTATTTTTGTTCGGGTTATTTGATATGTGATGATAGTTCTAGCATGAAGAAATGATTCTCCGATAAGTGTTGTATGTGAAAGATGTATGCGTTTGTTAAACATAGTTATCTTAACTTTCATGCACGCGTATAATAATAGCAGGAGAGCGTGAGACGAAAATGTACACTTATATAATGGATTGGTAAGAAAGATCTTAGTGTGTGTGTGTGTGTGTGTGTGTGTGTGTGTGTGATTTGGATTTTTAACTTAGCTTTAACAATATTTCAGTCAAATCTCTACGATGTCTGCAGTGTGGCAGTTTATAGTGATGTCTGGCAGTAGGGCATCATGCCACAGACATGTAGCATGATATCCCATCCAGTCACATTATCCTGACACCAGGCCGACCAGTTATAACACTGCCTTCTGAATGCTGAGCGCCGAGCGAGGCAGCTGTTGGTACCATTTTTAGATGTCTTTGGTATGACTCGGCCGGGGTTCGAACCCGCGATCTCCCGCATCCGAGGCGGACGCTCTAACCACTGGGCCACCGGAGCGGTTTAAATTAAAGATCTTGGAATTCGTTAATATTAATTTATAATTTTATTCTATAAAAATTGTTTTGTTAAATGTGTATCTGCCCATACTAGCCAGGTTAGTATGCACCAGGAGGGCTTAGTGTTATTTCTTGTCATGATTCTTCTTCCTTCTTTGTCAAGTAAATGTCGAAGTCGTCACCTTAAAAATGCATACTGGAATAACCGTATTGATAAGTATTAAACCATAATTTACATTTGCAACCAATGAAATAAAAGTTTTTTAATTAATTTATAAAGCATACAAATATAATCAAATTTTGTATGAGAGCTACAGATTATACCTAAATTTTATAACCACATTTAGGTTACAAACTATTTTACGTATATTATCGACACAAACCTGCTAATATGGCCATGATGGCTGACACGTAAGCACATTCTGAATTTCCCATGAAACGTTGGTGGAATATGTATGTCATGCATGTAAGCCAGGCCAGAAGTGTCCCGATTGTACCAAGTATTGTCATAGCAACAACAGCCGCCCACCAGTCTGAAAAAGATTGTGATTTTTTTGTGGTTAGGATTGTAATCTTAATCATTACTTTTTGCTTCGAGAGTACTTCCACGAAGTTGTCTTGAAGCTCATATTCTTGCTTTAGGCAGATTTGTACTGGAAGCATTGCAAATATTGGGAGAAAATGACCTGGTATCGATATCATACTGTTGGTTTGTATTAAACACGTAGCCACTACTGTTACCAAATACCTAAAGTTTAGGTTACTCTAAGTGGTCAATCTAAGAATTAAAGACAGGCAAATCGCTGGCTATATTGGAATCTACTTTATGTGTATGATTGCTCTGTAAGTACTAACTAGCTGACTTAAGGTTGTATCTCGCAATGTTTTCAAAATGTTAAGTGTCAATATAAAAATAATCATTTAGAGTATTCGAAGCATGTATTTGTATGACTATTTGCTGATCTATATGCCTGAAACAAAGCAAAGATGGCTAATTATGCTGTATCCCAACGTCATGGTAAAATGGGACACATTTTAGAAGATTTTAAGAGCATAATCATGCTTATGAGAAAGGTTTGCTTGGGGAGTTTCTTGATTTGATTAGTTCCTTTTTCTTTGCTGGTTAGTTTTAAATTGTTCCTTATCTACGTAACTTAGATTTCATCACGGAAACGCAATTCCCCCTATTGGTCGATCTATGTCGATTAAAATTACAAATAAATTACTCATCTAGATGGCGTACATGTACTTTGTTTACTATTGACCGTTTAATCTGTGTTTCATAAAGTTTGTTCATGAATAAACAAAATTTTGTGCAACACAGAACTCAACAATACATCCCACAATACACTGGCGGGATCTTGCTAGCAACAAGAGTGTTGAGAGAGTTCCATTAAAGACAAATTATAATTTTGTTTGCGCGAAACCTGATACACAAATAAAATGACGTCATATTTCATGTATCACAAGGTCAAGTACATTTGGTGGGCTGTTTCGAGCATAGCATCAGTTGAATACTGGTGATTAACGTAAGCTTATAATACCACTATTTAATTCAATTAAAAACTTTATTTAAAAAAATGGATATATAAGCTGTGCGTGTTCTCACGATCATATATAAATTATTAGATAAAAGTGAAACAGAACATTATGGTATTTTCAGATTAATTGTTTACGGCTAAAATATAGTTTGATTTTTAAGCTAATGGGTAAATGGAATGTAAAATAAAAGTATTCCTTTTGGCATCCAATCACTCTTCGTAATGAATAGAGCACTTAAAGTTCCGCCTTTCTGAATGGGCTTCGATTTGTGGAATAAAGTTTAGCGATAAAAGATTTATCTCATATACCCGGCAATAAAATGTGAAATAAACAAAACGAAAAGCGCAGTTATTGTTACATGGCTGGATATATTGAGTGATAATAGTGTTCTTTATTTGTTGAATAATGTTAGTCGGTGACTATAGTAGTTTAGAATAAACATTGCTAATATAAAGAAAAAAAAAAAACAAACAAACAAACGATTATAACAGTACTAAGTCAGGGAAACCAAAAAATATTAAATCTGAACAATTTTCTAGTTAATATCTAAGTAGGAATAATACGACCAATAACAAGAAAAGGTTTTGTGATGCTTACCTATAAAAAAACAGCATTGCTTTCTGCGACATATCGCACTGTATGCAATTAGCCGTTTCCTTCCATTTTAATTGTTAAAGCTACGTTAAAAATCCAAATCACACACACACACACACACACACACACACACACACACACCATCTTTCATACATGTAATTTTAACTGAATGTTGAACAAGTCAAGTGTAATCATCGTTGCATAGATTTTATGCTAAATAACTACATATTTTCTCCCCATTTTTGGGGCGTTCCTTTGTTCGTTTTTGTTAAAGGGGAGATAATTATCCTCTTGCAAATGAGTGTGGTTTAACAATTTTCGTTGTAGATTTTCTCTGTAAGGCCTGTGACATGCCAGTTTTTCGGCTTATTATAACCAACTAGTCATTACATCAATACGCTTAACTTTTTTGAACAGTTGCAAAACGAGATAAAGAGATGTATCGTTGTAAATTTTCTCTGTAGGGCCAGTGACATGCCAGTTTTTCGGCTTATTATAACCAACTAGTCATTACATCAATACACTTAACTTTTTTGAACAGTTGCAAAACGAGATAAAGAGATGTTGTAATATTGCTTGTTATGCACATCTACCTCGGTGTCTGAAATCAACATAAGTGAGATAATTTGAATAAGTATTATACTTTCAATAACTACACTATTTAAAGAAACATAAACATTCTCTTTACAGCGTGCAAAGAAACTTAAAAATACCCACCCTGTATTTACTCCAGATTTGTATCGTTTATCTAAGATCTTTTCTGACTTTTCAAAGACAGCTCCACAATTTGTTTTTTTTAAAAAAAGCAGATCTGCTATATATTTGTTGGTCGCTTCTGTAGATTGAACTACTAGCTTCAAGTTACACGCAAAGATTCTGAAAAACTGCAACCGTTGATCTTAATTGTGCCATTTATTTTTATAGGAATATCTGAACTTACCAACAGCCAAGCCTGTATAATCTGCTGTGCAGGATGTAACTGTATTACTTGGACACAATCGCCATAATCCTAACCTGAAAGAGCCACTGCTTGCCCATCCTGTTGCAGATATACTAACTAAAACACATACACATGATATAAATAAAATTATCAGCGCTACTTTGGCCAAAATTCCGGATGCTTTTAAACCACCGACAATCCCCATACTTGCAAGTTGTATTTTACTACAGATTCAAGTGATGTGGTATCGGTAAACTGTGTGCCACGGATTCAAGAGATGCCAAATCAAATTTTCAACTAAGGTGCACTGCTCACGACATCAAATATTTTATAACTGAGCGTGATGTCATATCATAAGCAATCGAATAGGTGACATTTTTGTTATTTATTTACGCCTTACTGCCAGGCAACAACGTCAACAGCATGACAATGCTAACTAAAAAACTTAGGTCTAATAAGTACAGAAACATCTAGTCACATATCTTAGTAGGTAGTTGCTGCATGTGGTGCTGGTAATCATAACGCACCGATGCATGACATGCCGATGCGCTTGGAGTGTGGACATCAGTCTATATACGTCCTAGAGATACAGTTTTAACCCGAGAT
>JAECUM010071532.1:0-10942 GCA_016617855.1 Megalonaias nervosa | reverse complement strand
CCCAGCGAAGATCCCACAGACTACTCCAGTCAGATCATTGCAGCCTAGGTGAGCTCGCAGACAGACTGATATACGCTGACAGACATTTAATCCATGTTTACTGCCTGTAACTCAGTTACCTTTCTCACTGTCAAGATGTGATGCTTATGGTTATTAAACCCATAAACGTCCGTAAAAATGTCAACCATTTGGTACTATATAGTCATTCTCATTTTCTCACCTTCACTCGTTAGAAGTCCAAGATAAAATATAAATGAAGTTACTACGCGAGGTGGTGAGAGCAGCTTTGCGACCTTTGTATTGACTCTTGTTTCATGCCATCACTAGCATCATCAATATAGTCATTGATAAAGGCAACTTACACACCATATTTGCAAATTCCATTGTTCGCGTTGATTTTGGCTAGGTTTCTCGTGATAGCGCCTCGCGGGTTCAAAACAATGTTGGATGTATTAAGTTTTCAGTTTTCACATTCTCGTTTCTGTCAATGTGAACAATACACAGGCGGGTAAACTCAGTCAAATGCTCTTTGGTAGAAAACCTGGTCAGATCCAAATCAGCGCCTCTTCGGATTGCTGCGGTATAAATATAAACATGCATTTCGCATACAATCAAGCATGATTTCTAGGTGACAATACAAAATTAATAAGTCTTGCAAGTATGGGTTTCCCACGAGTGCCTGCACTGCTTTAACAACGAGCTGACCACATGTTGTGCAGTGCATCCGAGTTTTTAACGGCATTGTTGAATGAAACAGTGGTTGACGACTTTGCAAATAATCGACAGCTAAACGTGGCGGTTCAAGCCAGTACGATTCAAACTATAAAAAGATGTCAAAGCGTTACCACTTGTGCAACCCAGTGCGTTCAATGTCCTGTTTTGGAATCCAGGTTAACGATTTCGGTTTCCCACGTGCTGGTGGGTCATCGACGAAAGCACATCCCGCTGAAAGACACATCGGAAATGCATGATTGACTTTATCATCGTGAGTAAGTCAAAACTGGCCAAAAGCGAGGCCAAAACCAAAGACTTTGGCTTGAGGGTATTTAGCTAGTCGTCCCGGGTAGTCGAAGACTGGTCCTCTTTTTACATTCATCTATAAGACACTATGCGCCCATTAATAGCCTTTTTATTAGAGCCATCATAGATGCAGTTCCGACTGCCCCTAACGCAGCTGCTTTTGTAACCGCGGGATCTGCAGCCGCCAACAACACTAGAATAGCAGCGAGAAATGGACCCTGATTTGACAACTTTGATGTTATCTATGTAGTCTTTTGTTTGACTTCATTGAACTGATTAAGTTGTGTTTGGGTTAGCGACATGGCTAAAATTCCAGCTCACATTGTTGCTGAAAGCTTTAGTGTGACCCCACAATCATGTCTTGTTATGCTCTTTATTTTCGCAAGCTGGTTCTGACTTAGACCAACTTTAACTTCTTGAAATGACAATATTTTATATGTGCTGTTAATAAAGAGTGTGTGAAAATCGCTGCGAAATTTCCACAGGTGCGTCAACGACCATTAATAGGCCACCCGTGCCCTCAAAGAACTTGTGATATACAAATGTGACTCGATTGGCATCGAAGCTAAGCAAAACTACTTCGGAGGGTATTGATTGCCGCTTAACAGCAGACACTCTTAACTGGTAAAATATTATCACGCTACGCGCTTGCTCGACAGTCTCTCGAATCGCATTTTGAAAAGACACGAAAAGATGTTTTTATGTGCTGAGGTCATGTTGGGTACTTTTCGCCATGTAAAATGTCACTGAACGCTGCTTCAGTACGACCCTTTGGTGAGCGCAAGAAACGACATCGTTGAAGTATCTCCAGACCGCGTAAACGAGAAAAATGGGATTCTTTTGTCAATGATAGTGTTAGATAGAGTTAGTACAGGTATCCACAAAGTTAATGTTGACAACTCAGCTTTGCCGTCAGTGACACCACCAGCACGCCAAATGGATCGTTAGTTTTGCCCTTACGGTATAAAATGACTCTGTGTTTTGCCCCGAAAATAACCTTGCGAACATCCCTGGAAAACCCGAATAGGTAACTATAATGTGTCGCAGGCGAAAATAACAACGAGTCCCCTTGATGTTGTTCTCGAGGCTGTAGAAATCCAACGTTGAAATTTGGTTTGATATTAATGAGTACGTCTTCTACAACTACGTCTGCAGCACATTATATGGTTGTGACGTCGACTACATGCATACTTTACATGATCTGCATTGTCGGATCCATTCTTGTGAAAGATAGACAGGTTAGCGAAAGTTGTATAATAATCGCTGTAATCCTCGTGGCATCGGCAATGTTGTCGAGAATTGCTTCGATTTCCTTTCCGTCAGTACCTGAAATAACGTGCGCCGTTGGTCAACGACATGGTGACGTCATTGACAAGTCCAATATTGGTATCGTGGGCGTAATCGTTACGGTTGTGGGAGCTTACAAGTTCTCCCTCGATTTGCATGAAAGCTTCACACGGAAGAAATAATATAGACTTGACCTGCACTTGCAGTTCTATTTTTAATGGCCTTATGTCCCTAAATAGGTACAAATAATACTGAAAACCTCTGACGCTAGGATTTACCATACAGGCGCGACCATGTCAATCGCGGTATCGGGTGCATTTTTCAATTTAATCATCACTTATACATTAACGGTTTCGTCTAAGACCATTTACGGCCCGTTCACAATCGTAGTTCGCTCCCATTGATTTAGATGAAATCACAGAATCGGTCGGACGTTGTTGAGTGGCTTAAATGATGATTTTACCATACGGGGCTGGCGTTGTTCCAGTTGATAGAATTGTAACCGCTTTTGGTTGCACTAATCGTCGTAATCGATCTCGAATCGATTGAATGTCCTGTGATCCTAAATTTTTCAACCGATCCTCAGCAGCGCTCTTCATGCTATCAACGAACCGCATTACAACTTTTGGACGATCGGCGCAGCGCGCTAACTCAGGGTCGCTAGAACCTTTAGGCATCTGTGAAAATTCCCGGACACCATCACTCTGACTACTTCCGTAACATGTTACATAAACGGGGTTTATGCAGTCCACAACACGCATGGGTATTACACGTCCATGTGCGACTGTCGTTGTATTAAAGAGCAGGTTGATCTCTAATGTACATTATTGTCTAGGTCTCTCCGCGTTGATCCAACAAGTGCTCGCCCTGAAACGACTCAACCGCACACTTGCGAAACAATTATGCGGTCTCCATTACGCGCAAGAATTGACGATGAACCGCAAAGCTTCATCTCGCGAATGGGGGTCATAGCAGCGTGAAATTAGGAAACCACACGCGCGATCGCGCTCAAACCCGCTGACGTGATTCGGTAAAAGACTGTTCTGGTCATACGAGGTGCTTTGCTGCCGCCGCGAACTGCGTTTGACTTAGTCGAGAACAAACTAGCTCGATATCTGTATGACCTGAGATTTCTGGCAGGCGGACAACATCGTGCTACTAACCCTGTATGGTCCGTCAATGCATTTAAGATCTCAAACCGAATCGATATACCGGGACAACCAGCATGCAACCTTTTATAGCCAGCGACCACGAGTGGACCTACTCCATTTAGAGCAACTGTGCAAGAGGAACTACCAGTCATCCCACGAATACACCATTTACCAACAATATTTATTTTGGTATCCACGTGGGCTTGTACGCGTAAATGATGACACCACTTGGAAAATCCATCGCTTGGTATCCAATCGGGACAAACTTACTTTGGTGCAACAGTATACACCCATGCAATGTTTCTACAACAAAATACGATTTGCCGTGTGTGTGAATTCTTGCCTCTCGTGTTAGCATTCCACATACATAGTGTGTCAGATATCCTTGTGCAGATTCTTGCATTGGATTCATTTAGCCTTCTTGGCAGTTTTGCTGGATACGGAACTTCCATTTCCATCGGTGGAGCCGTATGCTACAGTTCCTAGATAATCGAGTACATCATTTTGCGGCGCATTCAACACACATTAACAATGACATTATGTCTGAACCGTTTAAACTTACTGATGTCAGTATCCTTCATACGAAGTTCTGTTTTGTCGAATTCAAGATCACCAATATACTTTTGGTGTTTTGGAGGCTGATTTTTATTTCCTAGTGATCTTTATTTGCAGGTGCGGGGTTCATTACGGATAAGACACATTGGTCGTCGTTGTTTCTAGCGTTAATCAATGCTCTCTGTGTGATACACGCTGGCGTTGGAATGTTACTTGACCAGTGGAAAGGTTTGTATGGTGACACAGCAACGTGAACTTTCGTACATCTGGAAAGAGTCTTTCTCGAACTTTCTCAGGTGTAAGCGTCAAACTTATCTAGGATCGATGCAAAACCTATGTCGATTTCATCAGTGAGAATAGCTGAATCTTCACTGTTCACGATCACACAGGCACCACTGAAATCGTTTCCGCTCATGATTTTAAACCAATCGTTGTAACATGCGTGAAGCGGCATGGTGAACTCCCAACGAGAGCAATGTTTATATTGCACCCAGAGGTGCCAGTGAGATGAAAAACCACCGTTGATATGATGCACGGAGGCATGTTTGAGAGAACCTTCATAAATTTCTTTGCTTGATATGTATGCTTTTGGAATAGTTGCTCGGTAACCTTCGAAATCACCAGAGCTCTTGTACAAAATGAAATAAGGGACCTGGGCTCGCTGATGCACATACACAGCAGCTTCAACACTGATAACGGCTGCGATACGGCGACCGTCTTGTTCGTCAACGACCGTACATGCGATTTTGGCTTGGCTGGCCCTTGGTTGAATATTTATGTATAACTGCGCTGATGTTTAAAGAAGCTGTCTCACAGTTCGACGCGGCTCGCTTAACGTGTCTTTCTGTGTCGTTATCTACATATCATTACTCGGGCAATTTAACTGCCACATTATCTGTGCTAATGAATTCTTTCAAAATACAATACTTGGAAATAGATGAAACTGCTTCAGCTCTTGTTTTGCCTGTAGGAGGTATTTCTTTGAGAATTATACGCATGATGCTGTCTTAAGCTGTTACACATTAATTTCTTTTAGTCATCAGATGTGTTCATGTGCGCGGCAATTATGTCGGGTTGAATTTGCATCATAGATGTGGCCCTAGGGTGCCAAATGGAATTCTAGAAGGCCCAGAATTATGCGTGTTTGCAAAAAGTCGCTAGCGATGAAAGGTTCCGGTGGAACCGTAATGCAGCTGGGGCTTACTCGTGTGAAACTCACCGCGGGACTCCATTTCACACACGGGTATTTATCGTGGACCATATGCGTTTGCTACGGCGTTAAGTCGGAGGTATAGAAACAGTTTACGATAATTGATACCAGAAATCTAAAAATGCTAACGTGCTATTTCAGAGCGTATTTATTTTCTTCAGTTTTTATCTCAAGATTAATTAACACTAAAACCCCGGATTGTGTATCACTCCAGGCTATCAAGCTGCCATATGACATAAATTGTGGCGAAATCCAAATATATTTTCTACACACTGATTACTGCTTTAATAACAGTACGAAACAATATTTACATTGCTTTGCTTCCTATACTACCATAAATAATCTCTAAGCAATCGTTCCTATAGTGATGTGTATTAAAGAAAAGAATTCTGATAATGTTAATATTATAAGATTTTAGCAAGGGACAAGTTCCATTACTGAACAGAGATTCCATGTCACATGAAGACTATAGCAGAAATAAGAATGCATTAATGAGACTGGATTTGTATTCAGTACAACCGACAATAGTCGGTAAGTCTTCAAGGTCAGCGGTGGTGTTGGATTTAAATTCAGATACAATTATTACATTGCTTGCATTACAGCGACTGAAAACTGTTCGGAACAAGCAAAGGTATTTAGAAAGATTGGCAACTTAAATGCTCTCTTTCAAGGTCAAATCTAAATCTATTGTTTTATTTTGTTGTTTTAGACCAGTTTTGGATTTTGTTTGCAAAGTTGTGGATAACAGCGAAAAACTAGCAAAAGTTTCTTTCGATGGCACAAGAACTGGAACTGGATGTCCAGTATCTGACGTAAGGAAGAAACCTGTTGGGAGAGTCTGCAATATTGTAGAAAGTTTATTATAAACTATTTAATTTACTATTGATTCAATTATTTACAATCTGAATTTGTAGTTGGAAATATTAATTGCATTTGACGAAAATATGAGTGAGACACCATTACGACAGCATCTCGAATATAAATAACAGCCGGTTACACCAACTGTAAATCATCTGATACAGTCCGAGCGAGAACTTGCAATAAAAATGGACCAATGGCTTTGTCCTTGATAGCGAACAAAATAAAGTCTTCGCAGACCTGTTAATGACCCCATGTATGAGTCACGCATGCCACTGAATGGCGGACTCATTGCTGGTCACAGTAAAAAGTCAAAACTGAAGGTGACATATAGAATCTATGTTGGGGTTTGGACCGAGACAAGGAAATCCCAGTCGCGGGGTTACATTATATGTCTCCCCACGAGGCTTGCCCCAACGTAGATTATTTTTCTCACCCAGTATTATCCTTTAAAGTAAGAAAGAACTCCTCCCTTTTGCAATATAGTTCACGCGCCAATGTTTACATGTGGTGCATTAATACAAATATGTTAATGAGGACTGTGGCGTGACGTGTCATCCGAAGTACACAGTTTTTATGCGTGAGTCAAATCAACATTAAACGCTGCATAGTTTTTAGGTATTATCACATTTAATATATGGATGTTATATGAAATTAACAATAAATAGTTAATATTTATTACAAGAAAATGTTTCATTTTCATTAGTAACAATTTAGAAAATTATATTGTACATAATGAAGTCGTACTCAGCCCACAGCTCTGTTGTAGTGTAAATACATGTAGCATAGTGTCCGTGCTTGGGTTATTCACGGGTAATTAGAGATCCGTGTCACTATCATATATAACTCTCCTTTTCTTTAGAGGAGGTGAAACTGTTTGTGACATACTTGTGTTGTAATTAATATTGATTGTAAAACTACCTACGTGTATAAAAGACCTTCCAAATACGGACTCCAGCGAATAACCATGTGCTAAACTTTCAAGTTCACTGATTCATTGAAAATTTATTTTTCTGTCTTGGAAATATGGCAAGTGTTACAGTGAAATTTGCTTATGGATTAATGTGTTGACGGATAAATGATTCCTTCTGGCTGGTAAGTGCATTATTTGTCATTAAATATTTTAGGCATATTTTTGATTCAACTGGGGCGCAATGGAGATGCTTAACAAAATAGAATAAAGCATGTTTGACATAACACATTTCTGGCTGTTACTAAGTTTTCTGTAGTTGTTAAGAGCGTTGGAAGACTATGAAGTGTATAGGTCTATAGGCTATGTGCATAGATCAGTGTTTTCTGTCATAGTTCATTTCACACAGCATTGAGAATTTTATCATATCTGTAGCACAGTCAATTTTCAGGCCATCGTCATTAAATGTAGCTAACAGTATATAATTTGTTTCACACGAAATATTTAAAACTAGTTAGGTAGCTTTAGCTAGATTTAATGACGCTGACCTGAAAATGTACTGAGTCAGGCTTGCAGATAGCATAAAACTGACTATGCTGTGTGGAACGAACTATCGTAATACCAAAAAGCTCAACATCGTGTGCGTATATGTGTCTGTCTCTCTCGAAATGTTTTGTATGGTGTTTTCTCAAAAATGGAGAGTCCTTAAGTTACTATGTTGCTTTGTTATATATTTGTTTGTTGTTGTTGTTGTTTAATTTTAGAACAGCTACGTCAGGCATAGCAGAAGACAACAAAGGTTTATTTTTTAAAAGTAGTCCCTAGCGCATGGACACCTTGACTGATATGACTGGACTGAGACAAGAAAAGTAAGATTAGCAGAACAGCGAGATTCCTCTGTCGCATGGGTGAGAAAAAACCTATCTACGTGGGCGCGTCAGTGGTAGATTTTCCAAGCTCTTGATTTATGAGTTCTATTTCAACATCATTAAGCCGCTGTACGGTGGAAATATCAATATGATGCACACGGATACAAATTCTCTGTTAACGCATATCACAACTGATGATGTGTATGCTGGCATGGCTGAACCATATTTAGTAGATGAATTTGATACAAGTGATTATCCAAAGATCATTTGCTGTTTAGCAATACCAACAAACAGGATGTTGGTAAATTCAAGGATGAGTTCTTGGGAAAGCCATATGGTAGCTCCAAAACATTAAAAAAGGAAAGAAGACACACCCGTGATTGTGCAAAAACGATCTCTGGCACAATATTTATTTGGAACGAATTCGCACACACAGCTAATCCTTTCTGGTCAAAGGCGTTGCGTGTGTATTACAGTTGACCTAATATTCGATGACGGCAATTTGTTTTGGTAGATGGTTATGTAACCTGGTACGAAGCTGAACTTCTCATGGGTGCATATGACACAAACTCAATAAATGATGTGATTCTACGGAGGATTTCATTAATGAATGACGAAGACTACAATTTTTTGACGCAAACACGTGTATGCACTCAGCTGTGTCATCTCGATTAAATTTGCATTGCGAGGATGACATCACTCGGTTGTCGATATGAACAACTCTCAGTTGGCATAAAGATATTTCGGAGATTTCCCCTCCTTCCCCTGTCCCCCCCCCCAAAAAAAAAGAACAAAATTTGTTTGTTAGCCTGGAGGGTAGGGATACTATATCACGCCTGACATTGTCAGGATTACTCAAGCTTACTCGTACATGGCCAGTTGGTCGCACACGAGGATAATGTAACTTAAGTAAGTAAGGATTACTCACTCATTCAGATTACATTAACCTGTAACGCCATTAACGGCAGTTATGTAAGCGGAGGCATAGTCTCACAGGGTTACATACTGTTTTGGTTTCACCAGCCGTGGAACCGAGTGATCTGTTGTCTATTAGTCCCATGACGCCCGTGTATATTTCATGCCACAATTCCCGGTTACAGCACATCCGTTTTACTCTTGTGGATAATGTTGGATCTCCGCGCGTAGACCTTGACAATACAACTGTACATTAGAGATCGATCTAATATGTAATATAATGACAGTCGAATGTGGATGCGCGATACCCGTGCGTGTTGTCAACTCGAGAATACCCATTTACAAGGCATATTACAGACATGGTATTGGTGATGTCATAAGGGGATTGTTCACATGGACACAAAGGGTACTTGGGGCAATTGCACCGATTGTTAAATAAGTTGCAATGTGGGGTCGTTGATAACATCAATAGCTTTGCTGCGGATCGGTTGAAAAAACTGATGGAAAGCTGATACAAACCAACAATAATAATTACACCCAAGGTACCCGCGTGGTTGATGTCAACGTGACAACGGTGTTAACCAACTATAATATTATTATATTATAATATAATATAGTTATGGTTCAAATAAAAATTAACAGTTGTGACCACCCTGATGTACCAACACAACTCGAAGCCAGCTTTGAATCTTTGCTTTAGCAAGCAAAAGCGCTGCCACAGACTGCACAGCCAGGCGTACAGGCACTCAGGGATTCTTTCTAAAACGATGTGGTGGAGTTAATCGACAAAGCCATCCCGTTTACATTGCCCATCGATTATGTTGCACCAATATTGATTCAACCAAGAAGAGAAAAAAATCGACTGTTATTAAAAAAAGACGCACTTGTCCATCGTTTATGGCACCAATCAATGGTGCAATCAACATGACAGTTGTACAAGTAAAAATAGGTTATTGATTTGAAGTGTGTATACTTGTTGCACCTAAACGAGACCAACTCGTCCAGCAGTTATACTTCGCGATCACATTAAAAATAGAATAACTCTCAAACTTACCGACATAAAAATAATCGTAGCGGAAAACAGGCTGCGAGATGAAATCACAAAGAGAACTGTGGTACTCAAGAAATATAAACGCATGTGTAGATGTTAGTTGTCGACTTTCCGCCGTGACACCGTTGGCCTTAGTGTTGCTGGAATCGCAACTACGGCGACTATCACAGGCATATCAATGAGATTTGTCGTCGGAGGTGTATCAATAGAGAGTCCCCTGTGCCTGGAAGCGATTGCAAAATAATTTGATTGCGATCATAGCAACAAATACATGTTTATTCGGACCTTCTCGCGGCGCCTCAAAGCAGTCTCATTACCTTTAATAAGCTGTACTTAGTGGCTGTCGAAGATAAAATCATTACCACAGCGGAGTTCGAAAAAGTGTTGGCGGAAATGAAAGATAACGAATATATCTCAATTCACAAAGCTTTAGTAAAGAAACAGTTGCTCCTAAGAAGTGAAAATTATATCGCTGCAACCTCTCTCTCTCTCTCTCTCTCTCTCTCTCTCTCTCTCTCTCTCTCTCTCTCTCTCTCTCTCCGTCACATTTCCGTTCACATAACTCCACTACATGAAAAAGGAATTAATAATATTATTGTAATATTTAGAATTTTCGTCGTCAAATTGACACGACATTATTAGGGATTATGCGATACAGAGTAACATTTTGTACGCATATTATTAATAATTTTGATATTTGTCTTGGTGTGTTCCTTCATAATATATCAGATGAGGAATTTATTCAGTATCTCCTGGGTAGGCAATTTCCCAACGGTAAAATGTTAGGCGAGCCCGGAATACTAAGTAATTGAATGATGTCTTCTTCAGTGTTCTCTGCATCTGCAACACACGGATTTTTTTCGTAGTAATAAGACCAGTTTTCAAATTATGAAGATTTCGAAGAAATGTGATCGCAAAAGGAATGAAAGTCGTGTCTTCTTGCACGCAGTTTATGACATAACATATAAAATATTACTTATTGTACAAAATTATTGATGATGTGTACAATAATTAAGTATGAGAAGCTTTCGCAGGAGTAAGTCTTACCTTGCAATAAATATTGTGCTCTTTTATGAGAATCCTCAAAGGGAAGCTGCGCTTCTAAGAGACTTCTCT
>JAECUM010071529.1:0-10739 GCA_016617855.1 Megalonaias nervosa | reverse complement strand
AACAAATAAATATATAGAATAAATATTACATTAATATCAATATTAATATATAAATGATACTTTTTAGTAAATTGCGTACTGTGGCGAACACTGAAATATAATAATGTTTATATTATTTCCTTGCATTAAGAATTATTTGCACAATATTCATGATGAGCTAAAGTTTTAACATATTCTCCAATTTTGTCATAAGTATTTTATTAACGTCGACACCTATATTGACAGTTATTGCATAATTTCAACATACGTATTAATATTAATGGATGGCATGTTATAAATAATTACGTTCTGACTTCAAATAATGAAAAAAACTATAGAATATATTCGGAATCTCTCGGTCTATCTAGAAGAGAATACAATGGAGGACAGCTTGTTAGGAGGATATTCCAACTTCATAGATTAGGAAATAAATAGACAAATAGGATATAATACGAGGGCTAAAATTTTGGCTTCTAAGTGATGAAAATGTAAAAATAAAATAATTTGATTGACGCTTATCATGTGATAAACAAAGACAAAAATAATCATACATACAAATATGGTTTCACAAAGATGAGAATGTAAAACTTCTAAAAAGAAGGAATACAGTATATAAAAGGCGGCAAAATCCATATTGTGACCATATGAAACTACTATCCTTGTGAAGTTAACATACTCTTAAGCAAAGAGTAAATGGGGGAAGGGTTTCCTGAAATAAATTATTCGATGTTAGAGGATCAGGAATCTATTACAAGAGAAATGATAAATGAAATAACAAGGATAAGTAAGAGATTCGGAAAAATGAAAAACCCTCAGACGAAGTCTACATAACAAAGACATCAAAACATACTAAAGAACAGAAACACGAGTACCGGAGAAAAAGACCATGCCAGAGACCAATATAAACAATACTCGCATATAAAACACGGGGGAGGGGGGGGGGGCAAGGGGGGAGGGGCAATGATAAGTGCAAAAACATTTCATAGCTATATTCGACAGACCAAAGGTATTCAAAGAAGATTAGAAATTTAAAGGAAAAAAGGGGAGGGGGAAGAAAAGAATACGACCTTATAAAGAAAATAACGTCGAACTTTGAGTTAAAGAATATATAGTGACAAAAATATGCTCATTTTATCAGAACTTATACACAATGCAAAATATTAAAGTGAAATAGAAGAATGTTGTAATAATATCACCTTCAAAGAAATATATGATGAGTTCTAGGCATACTCCGATTGCCTTACAAGGGGGAAAGGAATTAAAGAAGCCATTTTACAGCTTAATAAAGCGAAGTTACTTGGTTGTGATGGCAAAACTACAGCCTTTTATATCAATTTTTAGTATCAACTCAGAATTTTTCTGCAATTTGTGGATAATAATATATTTGTAACAATACGATGTCATATACTATAATCTTTAAAGGGAAGTGAACTAAAGAATTGTAGACTATTGACCCTTTTGAACACTGACTACAAACTCTTGAGCAAAATTCTGTCAAACACAATTAAGACATGCATGGGAAACATTAATAGTAATCAAGGTTGTGGAGAAGGGAGAGGAAAATATTAAACAACACTTTGATAATAAAAACAGCGCTAGACTATTTAGAATATTAAGCAGAAAAAAAGATTAATGCTACAGTTTGATTAGTAAAAAGCATTTCAAACGATCGAACATGTATTTATAGATAAAATGATGATTAAATACGCTTTGGAATATACTTTCGTTCATGGATAAGTATTATATATAAAGACATCACTTCGAAAGTAATAGTTAAGGGGCAAAAAAAAATCAAAATTGAACGAAGGTTGTCCACTTTTTGTCTTTCTCTGTTGTAGTTATTGAAGTTTTAAATAGCAAAGTTAATATAAATAGAAATATTCAGTGGATCAAAATACCAAATTTGGCGTATGAACTGAAAATGCTTCAACGTGCGGATGATTGCACTAATTGATAAAAGATTGATGCACCTTCAGGCATTTAGCAAAAGAGTTTGAGAATTTTGGAAATCAGGATCTAGACTGAACCATGCAAAAATAAATACTGCTGATTCGTAATTGGCGGGGTAATCACTCGAGCTTACCGCCAAAACTAATCAAAGAAGGCATTATTGAATTGGAAGTAGTTTACAGGAAAATGCGACTAAGAACAACTTTTAAAAAAAACTACCAGACAAAATTAGGAAACAAATCGAAGTCTGGAAATACACGCAAATAGAACTAATTGATGGAGTCCACGTAACAAAGACTTTACCAAATAAACAATTATGGTATATAAATAAAACGTTCAACCTACCAAACCCAATGATCTAGAGTCTAGAAATGGAAATAATGCATTTTATATGGGGGTAGGGGAAATACACCATATGGCACAAAAAGTACCTTTACAAATCCAAAGGAAATGGGGGGCTGTGAATTCCAGATATAAGTAATACGCTAACAGCAAATATTATAAATAGAATTATAAATACAGAACAGAAAGAGTACTCACGGGGAGCAATACACATTTATCTTGTTTGAATATCTGATGAGGAACAAACCATAGATCTATAGAAATAATTCTCAAACCTCCTGAAATAATGAATGACATTAAAAATTTAATTTTAAAATACAGGGACAGCCAAGCAGTATGGAGGGGAGAGGAAAAATACAATACATATTATAAGCTAAATAGAAAACGAACATTTAAAACACAGAATAGAAATGAAGAATCCGTCTTTGCAATGGAACAAAATATGGAGCATGTGGAACGAAATCACGCAGACTAACATACAAATTCCTACGTTTAAATACATTCACCATATATGGCCTTTAATGAAATAATTTTACAAAGAAACATCACAAACCGATCAATAAAATGTCCACTGTGTAAAAATCAAGATTTTTCCAAGTGTCATGTAATAATCGAATGCAATAATACAGGAAAAGACAGAAAGGAAATAAAAGATGTCCTACGAAACAAATATGGTCCATTTGCAGAAAACCAGTTACTACACATCTATTAACATATAAAGAAATAATAAATATATAACAAATATCATAAGCAAATTAGATAAATGGGACGTGGATGGAATATAATAGTAAATCTAATTAACCTTAATTAATGATCCCATCCGTCTGAGGGGAGATAGGATACAAGGACAGTGAGATGCCAGTGCCATCAGGCTCACGCGAGGTAGTACAGGTCACATCGGTGTATCTGAAAATGGCATCTTCCGATGTGATAACCCTATCTACACCTTGGCGTATCTAGCCGATATTTCGGTGCTTCAGGTATGTGAATTCCATTGGATGCAGCGGCAAGCCACAGTATCCAATCAAAATTAAGTTGTTCAAATTTGAACACTCTTCCTACATGATCGAGACAAGAGGAGCACACAACTTGAATGAATTGATAAATAAGCAACTTTCCAGTGCTGGCCCGTGTTTGTACAAACACCTTTCACTCAAATACACCTGTCATGGCTTCCCTCTGGTACATAGTCATAATTTCGATGCTAATCTTGGAAAGTATCCTTTTTAGGTCAATTGCCCCCACCATTTTCGACCGATGTACAATGCACCACGCTGTTGGTTAGTTCGCATTGCATATTAAGGGAGGCAACTCATGAAATCCAATAAATGTCGCTAGGAGAAAGCACCACTATATATGTTCGATCCGCCAAGGTGTAGACAGGATTATCATATCGGTACCTTGGCTAGCGAAGATACTGAAAATGGAAGCGCAACTTAACACATCATAGCATAAACATACCTGAAACAACTTCACAAGCAAACTAGTCACTACGCCTAAAATCTACACGCTGTACATACAAATAACAACAAATGCTTTTCACCTTCTGTTATTTTGTTACTTTTCCCTTTTTCCTTAACTTGTTTTATTTGGTACATTATCCACTTGATACAGGACGGGATTGTTCAAGGATCTATGCATGATATCAGACAGAACTCTGAAAATAAAAATAACATAATGAAGGTAGCCAAAGGTACCAAACTATCTCATCAGAGAGCTAAGAACACTACCATATTTTTGTTTTAATTTTCCTATATATCAACCCCCAATAAATAAGAAAAGCTATATTCTATGATTTGATCTATTGCAGCCTCGTCCGAACGCAAACACGATATAGCAACATACAATACATATAGTAAACACTGGACAAGAATAGATCTATGGCAAAGATCACTGTTATGGACATAGTATCGAAACCAGACAAATGGTGAAATAACATGCAAATGCTCCTACGAACCATTACACTTTAGGCCAGGACGCAGAGGGGACAGTCGCCCTGAAAACGGACTGAAGAAGTATGCATGTATAAAAAAGAAATAATAGGCGAATCCTAATCAAAATTCATAACATTTTTTTTTAAAATTGTGTTAAAATATTTACACACTATCACAGACAACGGGGGAAAACGGTAACATAAAATCCTTTTAAAAATGTTTTGATACGAAAGGGGGTCACCTTGAAGGTCGCCAACCCGAATGGCTAGAAAGAGGATAGTTGTCCACAAAAATATAAACACAAAAATCTGTACGTAAAGATTCAAGAGCTAGACATTCCATCCAGAAGGAACTAGAACAGAACAGAGGACCAGAAGGAGGGACAAAGACGAGAGAGAGAGAGAGAGAGAGAGAGAGAGAGAGAGAGAGAGAGAGAGAGAGAGAGAGAGAGAGAGAGAGAGAGAGAGGTGTTATTGATTACGAATGATATAAAAGAAAAAGTTCATTACGGAGGAGCCAATGGACCAGGATCCAGAAACGGAGGAAAAAAATAGGGATAGGGTAAGTAAAATTATTTTCAATTCATTTGGTTAGAAAATTTACAACATTAAAAGAGCAGCAGAGAGGATGAACAGACCATTTTGCCTGAGACCTTATTTATGAAAACTAAAGGTTCCTACAAAGACTAAAAATAAAGTCAATAACATCAAACCGAATCCATTAACCGAGCACATTTCGTTGTTGCGGCCGCAATTATTGCCGTGACAGGGTTAACGAAATCTTGTGGGTTAGTTCGTTTTTGTTACTCGTTGTTTGACGTGTATTTTCTAAATTTTTATGCGACTCGTTTACGTCTAGGTCACGTACGCGTGGTCTTCACCCTCTCTGCTGCTGTAATTAACCAAATATTTTATCAAGTCCGTTACGATATCTCGACCTAGGATCATGTAAATTTATTGTTATAAAACCAAACGGGATAGCTTGTGCTTTTGAAAAAAGTTTTTGAACTTAATCATGTCCATGTCCCCTGAACACCAAGTATAATAAATATTTTGCAGCGTATGATTATCAACTCCGTCAAACACAACTAAAATATTGCAGTTGTCTCTGATTACTTTAGGTATTTGCGTATATCTTTGAGTAACATAAATCACGTCTGTGTTTTTATGTCTACCTCGAGAAAATATCCGAGCTGGATTTCATTGTTTGTCCAGCATAATATCATCGTACACTACTAAATTATTAATAAGTCCACCAAGGTCATCTATGAATGGCGATTCATCAATACTGGTAATAAAATCAATAATATCATTACCGTCTTCATCAAGCAATTATGCATTTTTATTAAAATCTTTAAGTACTTCATAACACCGTTGATCATCTACAGATGGTGCCACTAAATATAATTTATCCCACTAGAGCCATCCCATTATCAGATTAAGCAATAACTGCGTCTTACCACTTCCAGATGGCCCAATTATTATCATCCTGATAGAATTCGGTAGCGCTGGGTGATGTTTTACTGACTCTTGTTTTCGTGTCGCTGAGAAGTCAATTATATCCATAATAATAAATAATATGAATCTATATGGTGTTCGATGTAAGGCACCCACCCCCACTGTTAGTGGGACCAGTGGATTAACAACAATAATAACAAAAAATAAAAAAACGCGCACTGACAGGCAAGTGTGAAAATTGTGGTACAAACAAATGCAGATTTATCTCCCTTGACAAGTCTACGAAAACAGGGGGTGATATCGCTGCTTCGTTATGAAAATTACCAGGGGCTCCGTGGGCAAAGTATCCCGGAGAAAAACATCCACACGGATACAATTATTGTGGTCCTGGAACACGACTTGATATCCGACTTGACGAACGAGATCAACCAAGACCAGGAGAGTATCCAATAAATAAGATTGATCAAGCGTGTCATGTTCATGATGTTGCGTATAAAAACAAAGATTTACAACAACGGCATCTCGCAGATGTGAAGTTGATTCATGCGTTAAATTCTATACCTGATAAATCTCTCAGAGAAAAACTTGCTAGTTTTCTACTGAAATCTGCTATGAAGGGTAAACTAATGCTAGGGGAAGGTAATTAATTATATAACTATTATAATAGAATCTGTTTATTATAGCCCAAAAGGATATTGGAGAGGCAGAGCAGCGATTAGTAAACTTGCTGAAGCAGCAAAAGTCTCACGTGTTGTTGCTGCAAACTGGTTAGCACGACAGGCAATATGGCAAATCTATCTACATCCACCTAAAAAAAATCAGTATGCACATTTTGATGTCAGCGCTCCCAATGAGATTCATCAAGCAGATATTTTGTTTTTACCACACGATACTATTAAAACACCTGGACGTCAATCACGCACATACAAATACGCGTTAACTGTCGTAGACGTTGCAAGTAGATATAAAGAAGCAGAACCATTATCAACTAAAACAGCATCTGAAGTTGCATCTGCGTTTGAACGAATTTATCAACGAGGACCTTTGCGATGGCCACAGTTGCTACAAGTTGATCCTGGCAAAGAATTTCTTGGTACAGTATCATCGCTGATGAAGCAACATCATGTCAAAATCAGACGAGGACACACCGCAATTCATCGTGATCAGGAAATAGTTGAACGATTTAATCGAACACTAGCTGAGCGGTTATTTGGATATCAGTATGCGCAGGAAATAATTCAAAATGACAAGAGATCTCGTGAATGGGTTGCAAGATAACCAAGTGTGATAGCTGCGTTAAACAATGAAATTACTCGTTCAATTTCTATGAAACCAATTAATGCGATTACAAAGAAACATATACCAATACAACGACGCGATTCGTTTTCTCAACCAGTACTGGGTAATGTAACTGTGAGGTATTTATATGAACCTGGTGAACTTGAAGGGAGTAAAAAAAAGAGCAACTGATCCTATCTGGAGTGTGACTACACATAAAATTTCTAGCGTGGTTAGATCCACTGGTAGACCTGCAATCTACAGACTAGATTCAACTGATCCTCAACGTGGATTTGTACGTAAACAATCACAAGTAATTCCTGAAGAAACACAATTACCACCGCGTTCACTTTTGTAAACTGGCACCCCTACGTCGATTACATTCAAGACAGGTCAGCATCACATTTTCGCGTGTGTGACCAGGACTACTATTAATTCTGCCTAAGGTAAATTGTCTTGAATTATTATTGGAATATTCCCATACAACTTGCACAATTATTATTCTGTTGTTGTTTTAGTGTTATAATAAATTCAGTATCAATATCAAAGTCGCGATTATTTTTTTGTCACACTGTTTATAACCAGATAGTTTTTTTCTTATTACGACATTGCTATGATTATTATTTTCTGTAAAATTCATAATAACCCTGTGCAGTTGAGATATTCTTCTAACTCGAGACACTGTAAGATAAACTAAATTTGACCATTCGATTCTAGCATCGACAATCCAAATATTTGTATCAGTAATAGTTAGTCCTTTTGACAAATGAATCGTTATAGCGTATCCTAGCTTCCACGGCGATTTATCCATGCTCAACGCGCTCTCAACAACATCAACAACAACCAAAACAATATCATTTAATACAAGATTTTGTTTTTCATTTGTTCCTGGAATCTCAAATTAACATTCTGTCGTCGAGTATCTGCTGGGCGATACCACAATGGTACAGGTAGATTTGAAAAGTTTTGTTTATGTAACAAAAAATAATTTCTCTTGCAATTCATCACGAACTATTTTTCTACTTACAACTATTAAATCATTTGGTCTCCATAAATTCCAAAAATCATTCACAGGAGTTTCCGGAATTATTTCACGCATTATATCGCACTGTATTTTATCTGGCTGTATTCTGATTAATCTTTTAAATTCGCTCAGGGGTTCATCAATAGCTCTATGATCGTCATTTATCTCCTCATAGTAATCCACAAACGTTTTTAACCACTCGTGTGGAGACTGCTCAACAAAAGGTTGCGGTTGACCATGATCGCCGCACATTATCACATTAGTATTTTTTGTCAGTAACCAATCAAGAAATATTTTTAATGTTTCTAACGACACCGTACAAATTTCACCCCAGATGACAATCCGGGGTATATATTTTTCACCCATTCGTTCAGGTGTCCACGTATCCCCGCACCATCTGAAGAAACCATGATACGTTCATGATTTTACTCCTCGTTCATTTATTTCTCTGGCTAGTCTGTGTATAGGTGTCAGCACAATCATGTCAGCGCAGTACGAAGTACCCTGCCGAAATGATTCAATGGCACGTGTTGTTTTTCCAGAACTTCCAGGTCCATTGAGATAAACGGTTTTATGTCTGGCCACAGGATCAAACACATATGGTGCTGATGATTTTAATATTTGATTGTCATTGCTGTAATACATTTCCCTGATTTCAACGTCTGCAGATTCGGAATAGTCAAGTATATTTTCCTGTTTTATTTTCCATGATCCCCATTCACCATTACCTAGTAGCGGTTTTAGCAAATCTGTATACGCTTTATTTATATAAAATGAATCCGTGGCAACTCTGACCGCTTAACGAGGGAATCTGTTTATCATCGATAATAAATTTATGGAAATGTAAGCTAGCATCTAAGATCTTAAATGAGTGAATTGCAGTGACTCACCATCAATATAGCTCACGATTGTACCTAATTTAGACCCGTCTGTTAAATAAGCATTACTCCGATTCACAAATGTGTTTTTTTCCCGTTGTATCAGCAATTATAAAATCGAGTTCAGCATCATCCATAATTAATCTTGTACACATTCGTTTATGGTCATATGATCCTCCTTGAGTAAACTTACCGATTATTTTCCTACCAGGATCTTTTGCAATTTTGTTTTCATAATCAATCATATCATGATTTTCATCACCTGACTATGTCAGGGAATATTTCTTTTGCTGTGGTAACCAAACTTGTTTCTGCGGACGATACGATATAATGGCTTCATTTACTCTCAACGACACTAAAATTCCAGCATCAAGCATATATCGTAATAGTACTAGTGCAGCCCAATATTTTTCTGAGAAATGTCTTCCAAACCAAACATAAATGATCGGATGCAGACTTTCCGCAAACTCAAATGACTCTATACAAGCAAATCCAGTTAAGTCAAAATTTGGTAAGAGTCCGTTTATCGCAACTCTGGTCATCTCGTGTGTGGGATGTCCGAATCTTTTAAAGTATTCAGAAAACTTCCAGGATAACACGCTACCATATCAACCGATATAATATCTTTATAATCGTATTTAGTATTCCACAATCTGCCATGTCCGTATTCGACACAACTGTGCTGGATATCTTCCGGTAATTCCAATCGTGTCGGTTTCCATGAATTTTTCTCCTGAGCAGCGTGGGCAGCAACCGATAGCACGGTGAAACAATTATTTAGTAATTGTTCAACCTTGACATCGTCAGGGGTATATTTCCGAGCAATATTTTTTCATTTCTTCGTGGAGAGATTCTGCACGATAAATGTCACCGCTAGGTCGTACAAACTAATTGTAGTTTACGGATTCTGAACTTCGAAATAACCACACGGACACAGGGTCACTCTTGCTAATATCGCTGATAGCGTCGAATATATAATAGCTGTACAATTTAACTGTTCTATCTTGTGGAAATATTGTTACCGCGGACGTCCATGCGTGTGCGTTATGATCAATGATCTTTATTGGAGCTCTCTTGATGTATATTTCGATTTATACAAACTCTCTCCAGTTAATGTTTTTACTGTTTTTGGGAATTTTAATTTCTTTTCTAGTTTAGCAAAGTCGCTGATAGATGCTCCGGTATCTTTAACTGTTTCTGCCCAATTATTTATTTTTTAACGTGTTAGATCTGTTAAACCGTTTCCGCGTATTGCTTTTAAGAAATGTTCTATAACTCGCTCAGCTACGCAATTTAGCCTTGACCCTGTCAAGGACAATTTCATTGGTTTGAGATTATTAATGCTAGGTTTATCATTTAGCGGATATATCGCATAAACAACTGCAGTTACAGGATACACTCGTTCATAATACGGTTTATCAATACCAGTCAGTGTTCAGGTTTGGATTTTTTATTTAACATAACAGTATTATTTCCAGTATGAAGTCATACAGGGTCACGTTTATCACGGATAATCCAAGCGTCGTCATCTGTCTGCACAATAAATTTTGCCAGAATAATATATCTTTGATTATCAAGATAGTTGATAATATTTCTTCCTCGTTCGTCATTCATTCTAGTATCAGCAATTCCTTTGGTATCATTCATGATTCTGAATGTTGACCATGCATGAGCCGCACCATCGTTGCGAAATTCTTTCTTGGTTTCACGGATACGATCAGTTATATCGCTATTTATCAAAGCTAGATCTTGCAGCGAAAAACTAAATTTAGATTTTGGTAGTTTGTCAAGATCGAATCTAGCTCTGGAAGGTTCAATTGCGGATAATCTCTCAAATTCCTCCATGCTATAATTAAGGCAAATATATGTTTAATTAAACTTTAATTATATATATATA
>JAECUM010071517.1:0-16973 GCA_016617855.1 Megalonaias nervosa | reverse complement strand
TATATATATATATATATATATATATATATATATACACACACAATGCGACAGGATTGGAAGCAAATTGTCCAGCGTGCAGATTGCTCTCGATTATAAACCCAATGAATCTATTAATGCCCACGCAGGCAAGAGCGGAGTGTTAAAAGTCAAGATTGGTGAGGTATGTATGTGGCCTTGTCAGTAACGTGTTAACCGTACCATAAAGGAACAAAACATAATCATTTGTTTGTTAATTGTTTGTGTTAAGTAAACAACGTCACATTTGCTTTTGTGGCAGATGTTTTGTTCGGTTGTGTAACGTTCATTGCCAGATAAAATTGCACTTAATCAACATTAATTTTAATTACCCATAATCTCTGAATAATATCATTTCTTCTTATGTTAAAGGATCTGCGCTTAAATCAGAATAGAGCCAACTGCATCTTTTTTTTGTCCCTATCAGCTTGATAGCACAGAAGCTAGGCTCTTACCAGATGCTAAATAACTGGGAGCCGAAAGATTATGCTCGGTAATTTCTATTTGCAGGTGAGCATAGAAAAACAGATTCTCGTGGATGGTGGCAGATTGCTCCATGCGTCTATAGGTGTTGGCATAAAAGATTTCTTCAACATAAAGTTTCTTCATCAATACTGAATGATATTGTTCGAGTTTCTCAGGCTATATGACACTATATAAGGTGAACAAGGTCGTAGTAATTCAGTTATATAATCTGAAGACTGCTTGTTGTTAATTTATGAAAACGACAGTTTGTTGTTTCGACTTTCTTTGAGACTTGGCCATCCAGTTTAAAACTAAAGTGCTTGCAGCATTTGATTGTTCTCAAATTAATCTGGGCACTTCAAGGTCCAATTTTGAAGCTTTTCGGAATGAGTTAGTACAGGAGGATGGTATTTCAGTTGCATATTCCAGAACTGAGCTAATATAGGTTAAATAAATTTTCCTCAGGTTATTGTTTGATGATGCAAAATTTAAACTTCTTCTGTTGCCCAATACACATAGATGCAGAATGTATCATGTAATCAATATGGTTGCTCCAAAAACTATTAGGCGATAAAGTAATTCCCAGATGTCGATGTGATGTAACAAAACAATGTTTTCACCTGAAAAGTTAAGGTCGGATATGTATTCAAATTCCTTGTTGCTGAAAAGAACGCACTCTGTTTTCGATTAATTAAAATTAGCAAGTGGGATTCGCCCAGTCCAATAATACTGAAGATCATCTGTTAATACGCGTTGAATTAAAAACTGGATCTGGCGATATGAGATACATCAAGAAGAGGGATTGGCTGCAAAACAAAATAATTGGTGATGCTAAACGTTTAGGCCGTGTCTTTAATGTATTTAGGGACAAGGAAGCGGCCCAATATTGATCCCTGAGTAGCATGTGTAGGTAGTCCTCAAACGTTACGTTTCATACCACATCTATCTGTGTCATGTTTGTTATGTAAACATCAATCCATGCCAATATAGTTCCCTTTACTCTAAAACTTTTCAGTTTTTAGGATTAATCCCACACTTTATCAAAGGCTTTGGTTATGTCACAGAATATTATGAACGAGATTTCACTTCATTTAATTGCATAGCAGATGTTATGATAGATAATATGACATTTTCATTCCCAAAATAATGTAATCATATATCTTTAGAGAATTATCTTTACTTTGTTTTCCTTTTGCTTAATTACAAATTTAATTACCAGTGGCATTTATGACCCTCTTGTTCTGATGCGAGAAGGCGTTTCACTTAATTTGATAGAGGTAATGAAAAACGTATTGTGTGCTAGAAACAACATACGCTATCCAGTGTCAGTAGGAATAGTAACGCTTTTTGCACAAACCGGTCCTTGCAAACGTTCTAAAAGAAATCTTTATTTAGGAATAATTCTATAAAGCTTCTGAATCAACGCCAATTTTCAGTAAACTCTAGGCAATCTGTTGACATAGCAGAGACATGTCAGCATGTCCCCAAATATCTATTCAAATATATCATATAAGAATATCAAACTTCATGTGTGATTTCCTCACTAAACATACGTTGCAAATCTTCCATCAAGACTGTGCTTTAGAATTGATCAAACGCACCTAATGAAAGCCATAATTTAAATCTACCAGGGATGTTACGATTTTTATCTTAAGACGCGTAAAGTTTATGTTCTTTCCTGGCTCTACACTATGTCAAAGATGACCTTGGATGATTTATTAGAACATGACATAGTGAACTGGATTGATATGTAACACAATTTCACATTGTTTCTCTGTCACATTATTTCTTGTTATGCTAGTTACACCTTTCCTATACCAATCAATAAAGTGCAATGACTCATTCCTACTATTCTTTACATATCTTGCAGCAGTTTTTAATTTAACTGTTTATATAACTGTTGAACAATTTGTCATTTCGTATTTAGAAAAACTAACAAAAAGCATTTATTTTAATGACAGGGAAGAAATCCAATGTGTCGTTATTCTTTAATGAGGTTATTACATACATTTACATGTCAGGGATTAAAATAGATAATTAATACTAGTTTTCTGTATTTGGGAGTTCCTAAAGGTGAATACAGTGCACATGTAATAATTTGATGCTTCGAAAGGCAAGGTTAAGATTAGGGGGTTTGGATTACGGGTTAAGATTAGGGGATTTTGAATTAGGGGTTTTGGATTCGGGGTTTTGGATTAGGGGTTTTGGTTTAGGATAGTGCTATTCAGATCATTTCATAATGAACCAGACACACAGACCAAAATTTTTGTATATGTTTGTTTTAATACTCATCCTAAAACAGTTGTAAAGAGGTAGACTATAAAATGCAATGCCTTACATATTGTCCTTTAACGCTATTAATACTTTTGAAATGAAACTTATATATATATATATATATATATATATATATATATATATATATATATATATATATATATATACTATATATATATATATATGAATCATGTTATTGTAAAGATTGTAAAGACATATACAGGATATCTACTTCCTTCGCCAACAGTTTAGACAGTGGCTGACAAGTACATAATAGCTATGTTATACAAAGAAACATGGATTCTCATAACGTTTCTGCCATTTACTGGAAATATTGAACACCAGCTGTCTATGATCACCTTAAGTAACTCACCAGTCATCATCCTCTGTCACTATGGAATGCTTTTAGATAGTTCCCTTCACGAGTTAGCAAAACGAATATCGAAAAAAAAAACAAAAAAAAAGTTTGCATTTAGACTGGGACCATTGCCGTACTTTGAATTTGACAGCCAAAGCATGTGTTTATTTTTCAGTGACAGCATACAGGCATATTGAAAATGAAACTTATTAAATGCAGTTCGTGTGGTGTGTTCTATTATAAATATCGACAACGTCAACAATATTGTCTGTTAACACTGATTTATTAGTTTAATAATGGGCATTATAGCTTTGTGAACGATCCCCAAGGTCCCTTGTCTGGGTTCTTTGAGTAAGTTTTACAATTAGTTTTATTGACCAAAATATATTTTAGAGAAACAATTGCATTCTTTCTTATATAGACTTGGGAATCATGCTACGCAGTACAATAGTCGTCATAGACTGGTTGTCTTTACCACCTGTTGTCAAAATGTCCCTTACTGAAAGCAGGATGAGAAGGGAAAAATTCTAAAAATGAACATTATCTGGGTCAATTGTGCATTCTATCCAAAATGGTCGGATGTTGCTCTTCGTACTATGTTACCGAATATACATCGTTTGCACTAAATAAGCTATAAGTATTTTGAAGTAATATATTAACACTTGCTATTTCTAAACAAAACAGTTTCAATAGCTACAATTGTCTTGGATGTCCTCAAAGCGCGTGTGTCATCTTTCCTGTCCAACCAGACTACAGATACCAATCTGTTTACTGCAATCCGTGGAATCTTCCTATTGAAACTTGAAACAGGCTAAGACATTTGAGCCGGTACACACCTTCTTGTTTGTCTGGAAGAGGCTGGTGTGAAATTAATAGTTTATTCATTATCATTTCAATTCCCTTCATATGGGAAAATGTAGCAATAATGGTGATTTTTAATAGTTGTTGACTCAGATTATTATAAGCAGTCATTTCATGCATAGTAGTCGATCATCTGTGATTCGATGCTATACAAAATTTCGTATTTTTGAGCGCTTTAACTGTAAATATGTTTCATATCCATACAAATCCTTGCACAAAAATTTGAATATCTGTGTTTGATTCTATATGTTACTGAACCTCCCTTCACAATTTTTCGAAGGATATCACACTCATAAAATATTCGTGAGTCAAAGTCCCATGCAGAAATTATCCAGAATTCAAAGTTCCATTCAAAAATATCCAGGAGTCAACGTCCCACTCATAAAATATCCAGGAGTCCTAGTCCCACTCATAAAATACCCAAGAGTCAAAATCCCGTTCATAAAATATCCAGGAGTCAAAGTCCCACTCATAAAATATCCGGGAGTTAATGTCGCACTCATAAAATATACAGGAGTCAAAGTCTCACTCATAAAATATCTAGGAGTCAAAGAACCACCCATAAAAATATATCGAAGTCAAATTCCCACTCATAAAATATCCAGGAGTCGTATCTTTTATTAGTCACGGCCAGAGAGAAAGTTAAATTCAACATTGTGTTTTGAGTAATAAATTTTTCAGTTCGTAGACTGCTTTGGTTACTTAGAAATCGGATGATTGCCTCAAAATATACTACCTGTTCTAACTTTCAAACCTTTTTATTTATTATGTTATCTGCGCCTCTTTTAATATTTTGACGTGAAGAAAAAATTATTTTCCCATTTTACACCTACTCTATCCCAGGGCAAAAGCACATGTAGAATAAATGTAGTTTTCATGATTGATTTTCTAATACCTACTTTAAAGTTCAGTTTAATGCACGCTTCATTAAAAAGCATTACAGGTATACACACATTATACAACACCTGATCGTCCGTTTAGAGCGTTATCGCGATTTTTATCTCGGCAAAGCAGTTCTCTCCAGATGCGTTAATTACAACGGCCCATACAAAGGTGAGAAATTTTACGAGTTACAAGTGTTGTCCATATTAGGAATGGGGCCAAATGATTACGTATCTTTCAAGTCCATACACAGGTTCATTTATTTACCAGTCCTTTCAAGTATAGTGGACACGATGTCCAGTTGTCCATGTTAGACAGGCATGATTAAAATGAGACGTATTGTCGCACTCAACAGAGTTGTTGACCAATGTCCACGGGACAAGGTGACCAAGCCATGGCAGACCTAGTGAATGAGTCATGGAACAGACCAAATACTTGTCACAAAGTTTGAAATTAGTCCGTGCTTTCCGAAAGTTGTTTTGACGATCATAACATATTTAATTTAAATTAAATTTTATTGAAATTGTACCAAATTCAAAAGTTCCAAAGCATATATGTTTAACAAATATATGCACAGAAATTATAGAAATTTATGCACAGAAATTACAGAAATTAACGTAAGCAGGACTATTTTTTTTAAAAAAAGGAAAGTTCAGCACCAATTGCGTTTCCTACAGAGTTCAAGTTCAATACTCTCTTGTAGCAAATTTGAATCAGTTCTAATAAATTACAATAGTCTTTCACCATTGTGTTCGTATAAATTCGATATAGTCTTGTGCCAATCACTTCGTAAGAAGTTCCACACATTCATGTGCCAGTCTGTTTGTATAAATTTCGATACAATCATGTGCCAGTCAATTCGTATAAAGTTCGACAAATTCAAATCCCAATCAGTTCGTATCAAGTTTGACAAATTCACGTGCCAGTCTGTTTGTATCAAGTTCGATACAGTCTTGTGCCACATTATCTAAATAGTTTCGTTCCAATCAAAGACGCAGCACTCACTCTTCTAACAAAAATCAGACGAGTATTTCAAAACACAAAACTGATACTAATAATAGTCGCTCACGTACAGCGATGACTTCATCTAAAACATTTTACCTAATGTTATAAAAAGCAATATTCAGCACATACTGATTTCGAAAATTACAACGCAGATTAAAATTTACTCTTTTTAAGTTGCAGTATATATTTCGTGACAGTTTCTTCTTTTCCTAATTCATGTTATTAATTAATCATATGGTCAATATTTTTGTATCCTGTAACTGCCATGTAGCTTTCCTCAACAATCTTTCTATAATAAAAACTATTATTATTATTATTATTATTATTATTATTATTATTATTATTATTAATTACTTGATATTCCAAAATATTTGAAGCTGTATGGACCAAACAAGATAGTAGCATTTTAGTACCAATGTAATCATGATATTACGACACTTATTGTGTTGTATTCTGTTTTGTCAGCAGTCGAATTTGACCACGAATCTTATTTTGGAATCCAGTTTACACGGAACATATCTTATAGTTTACATTTCACTCAGGGGCAGGTAATCCACTTTACCATTTATTACTATGCACACCCGTACACGTTTGTTTGCCTTAGGAACATTAAGACGCGATCACATACCACGCACTGCCTACCCGAAGAAGCGGGCATTATTAAAACATATGTTAATAATGTAAGTTCTTCATTTAAAATCATAACCTGCATTTGAATGCAAATAAGAAGAGAACCCAGCTGTTGTGCGTCTTTGTCCTTAGAAATAAAAGTCCGATTTTATTCCTCAAACTTAATATGTATTTCCCACCCTATAAATATAGCGTTCACATATCACCTATCTTATAAATATATCGATCACTTATTTCCTACCCTATACATATATTGATCAAATATTCCTTACCAAATAAATATATGGATGACGTATTCACTACCATATAGTTATATAGATCTCATATGCCTTACCCTTTAAACATATCGATCACATATTTCCTTCCGTATAAATATATCGATGACATATTTTCCATCCTATAAATATATCGATCACATGTCCCCTATCCTATAAATATGTTGATCAAATGTTCCTTACACTATAAATTATATCGATCACATATTCCCTTCCATGTAAGTATATCGATCTCATATTCTCTACCATATCAATATATCGATCACATGTTCCTTATCCTATAAATATATCGATCACATGTTCCTTACCCTATAGATATATCGATCACACTTGGCAGAACTTTTCCTAAAACATATTAACTCGAGTATGGTGCATTCTTGTAGAAGAAGACATTTATTTTTCCAGACCGAACCGTCCCAGCTATTCAAACTCTCCAAACCCTGCTTACCACATATCTTTTCAAGTCTTATCCCGAGAAATTAGTCCCGATACCCCATCTAAGCTGCTGCAAGTACAAGGCATATAGCCAAACGGATTGCGGCAACACTTGAACATACGAGATTATGGCCAACACAACAACAAATTAGGCAAAGATCTGTATTAAGAATCGAGAGTGGTGTATGAACCGAACACATTGTCGTTATTCCAAAAGCGAAACAACGTCGACACGTACGTACTACCGATTTGGCCATTTACTCATGCTCGCGAATTTTGATCCTTTGCAGTGAAGCGACAAGCTCAAGAACTGATCAAGTAAACTGTTATCAAACATCCATTTTCAGAATCTAACATTTTAAATGGGCTTTTACGCTTGAATAAACAGGTACGCTGTGATATAGAAGAAATAGGACTGAAGAGCAAAACCTGGTAAACTATTGAGGATCTGCAGACCTTGACAGCCAAGAAAAGGCGTAATCAACCCTACGGCGGGACGGTTGCTAAAGTTCGTTCAGGTCAGGTGAAAGATATTTACTTCATTATCTACTCAAGGGACTAAGAAATCAGACCGGAGATCATTTGATAATAAGTATTCTAGCTTTTAAGAACATGCCCCTTTTCATGGGATTGAAATAACGATATATATATATATATATATATATATATATATATATATATATAGTAGTAGGTTATGTTGGTATATATATATATATATATATATATATATATATATATATATATATATATATATATATATATATATATCTCTGTGTGTGTGTGTGTGTGTGTGCCGGTCGATATATAAATCTAATGCATCGAATTTTCATTCCTTGCAGTATTTGGTCTAATGCATGCAACATAGTCCAATTCATTGTTAAAATCATTCATGAGCTCGTCAAGTTGTTAAATAATAGTATTTCTAAGATTGGTCATGCTTTTTGGAAATGTCAACTGGATTAAGGTGTTTTATATCAGGTCTGGATAATTGTATTTATTGAATCATATCGCATCCTTGTAGCTTAATCAAACTGTATATTTACTATCAGGGGTTGTCTAGTTTTTCTTTGTTTTCTTTTTCAAGAAAACATTAATATAAATTAGTTTCATGATAATGTGCTGATAACGGTACAAAGGCTTTCATCTTACTGAGTCTCCGTTAATACATAAATCATGGTTAAAGGATAAAAAATCGTGCTGTCACAATTTGCATTATATTTTCTATTATGTGTAACCACTTATTTTTCTCATCCTTTTTTCATAACGATAAACACAATCCAGCAGAATATTTCTGGTCTGCCCAATGTGCATTCAACGTGTTTCAAACCTGCCTAAGGCATATGAGTTTTTTTTTAATAAACATATTTTTTTTCCTTTTCTTTTTTTGACGATTCTTTTTGTTTAAAATGCTAACCAATGACACCCCCCCCCCCTCCATCTCTGCAGCAGCGTTATCTGCATAATTTTAATAAATGATTTTATACGCATAGTACGTCAGGAGAAAAAAATAAATAAGCGAAGGAAAATTAAGTACTGGTACAGAAGTATATGAATACAATGGAAAGATTGTGCAAATCACGGCTGCAAAAAAGCGTCTTTCCTGCCACTGAAAGAATGTAAACATTATTTTGACAACGCCAAAAAAGTATTTTACGACCGCACATATATATTATATTTGCATTTTATACTGAGCAGGTTGTAAATGCTGTAATAAAATGTGCAACGTTTTTAGTCTAGATAAAAGGCATATCAGATTTAGAATAAACAGAATTAATCGCAATTATTGCATCTTCCATAGTGATTGTTTATGACAAGAAATATTATCTGCTACCATCCAGTTGAACCATTTGATGTGAAATATCAGACCTCTGCATCGTTATTGATGGCTGCTAATCCCAAACTGGGTAATTATGGATCATTTTGCGCCATGGGAAGCACTTAATAGGAGATTTCTTTCAAGCTTAATTTACTCTTTTCTTTCTTTTATTGGTTTCTAGCAGTTTTAAGTTGCAGGTATCTGATTACAGGGTCTAAAAAGAGTCCCAGAACTGCCATCTTCGATTAACCGGACATTAGGATAAAATACAAACCCATGCTCCCAGGTAGCTCCACAGTAGAATTATGCCCGCGTCCATTGAAATAGCACAAAAGTACTGATGTTAGTCCATTAAGTGTCTCAGGATATTTTCGTTTTTTTTTCTTCTCTACTTTCAATCATTTGGTAAATATAAAAGAAATATAACAGATTAGGCAAACCACTGTGCTGAACAAGCCAGAAACGTAATAATTCCTGTATAAATAACACCTAGAAAACTACGAGAGAGAGAGAGAGAGAGAGAGAGAGAGAGAGAGAGAGAGAGAGAGAGTATATATATGGTGGAGAGAGAGAGAGAGAGAGAGAGAGAGAGAGAGAGAGAGAGAGGGATGTGGAGGTAAAAGAAAATATTAAACGCGCTGCCAATCCAATTAAGCAATTGTAATATATAACGCAAAGAACGTTTACTTATGATTAAACGTACGATATTACTATTTCGTCATTGTTTGCTTATAACATACAAGTAACGTTTGAATTAACGGTATGCGTCATTACCTAATACCTAGAAAATGTAAGGTGTCCAGGGTTTCTGTGGTAGACTAAAATACTTGTGCGTTATAAACGGTTCTGAACCGACAAGTAGAACTTTTATATTCTAACAAGAAACATGTTGAAGTAATTGAGTTAGCACCTGTCTTTAATCTTACTTCTTCTCTTAAAAAGGTCTTCAATATTTCAATATTTGAACAGTCTGAATTGCACTTGAGTATGTTTCAGAGAGGTTATATGTAGAAAGACGCCGATATAATTAAAAAGGTTGAAGAGTTATATTTCGTTGCAAGGGGGGTAAAAATCATTGCATGATACGTCGTAATTGTGACATTTTGCCATGAGACCTTTTTAAAAATTTCAAATTTTTTTTTTTTATTTTTTGATCTAGTTACTTGAATGGTACCAAGCAGAGTACATGAAGATTTCAACACATTGCCCTTTCGTTTATTTTCGCTAAGGAATATCACAACTGGTTTGACTCAAGAAGCTTCAGCTGAAATTTTGTTTTCTGATACTGTTTCCAGCACTGCGGTATTGTAAATGCTCCTGTAAATAAAGTACATATTATCCAAGAAACTATATAAGTATTTTCCTAAAGGAAAACATTTTTTTTTTAAACCAAAAAAACGATTTACACATGTACTTTTAAAATAGATTTTGTTTATGAAACTATTTTCTTTACATCTGCAAATAATTAATATAACAAAAGGTTAATAACAGACACAGATGTAGGCTAAAAATGATTTAAGGATAGGATGAATTTTTTATCTTATAATTTAAACCAGTTGAACAAATCAATATTTTTCTGAGATATGCCGAATCATGATTTTCTGAAAACAAATGAAGATATGTTTGTGTCGCAAAGCCTGTGAACTCCGTTTGTTAGGCAGATGAGGAAAACGGATTTATTTAGAAGAACGTTAATAATATTTAGAAAGGACCAACGTGCTATTTTAAAATATGTTTTTTGAAACATTAAATAACTGATAAGGGCATTTGTAGTATACCAGAAAAAAAACAACAAAAAAACATGCTCACCCAAAGTTAACAATTGAACAGTTTGCTTATCTCGTCATATGGTATCATCTTGTATACTGGTTAGGGATATCTCGTTTCTTGAGAAATTCAACGAAAAATAATTTGGTTGTTTATTAGTTGTCTCTTTCTCTCAAAATAACGCATAGTAGTATGTTCCTTTATGTCATTGTTCTTAAATTCTCTCCATTTTTCATGCTGAAAGAGGTATTTCAAACCTGGGTAGTTGATATAGTTAATATCAAACCAATATTAGATTATGTCTTTGCTGTCATTAAGAAAAATGATACGTTATGCATTATGTTTTTTCTTTGAAGAGCATTCAGTTGCAAGATAAACTGACTCATGTTTTATTGTGCAATAGTTTAAAGTCACCACCACTAGATAAAACTATGATTTATGCAAACAAAATGATGTAATATTAGAAACTGTTGATATCGAAGATAAAACCTTCAATTAAATTGCTTTGAATAAAAGATCACTTAGATAAACACCATGTTTGGCTGCTTCCCAATAAAATATCCACGTGACTATGGATCAGGGTGTTGATCAAGGCAAGAATGTTGTACAGTGAACTAGCTGTGAAAACAAAGATAAATGGAATGAGATTAATAAGACGACCTTTTCTTGATACCTTCATTTGGTATAATTGAATTCAGTTTTGAGAGCTTTTAACTTCAGAAGGCTGATTACATTTATTATAATTGTCAGTAGTAAATATTATTAAAAAAATTAAGGCCCTCAGTATTAAATGAATGATGAATGTAATTCTGTTAAGTAGTCGTGTATATAAAGTATGCATAGCATGTATGTAACACTTTGACTGTATATTAGTTATTATAATAGAGTCCATATTTTGAACATGTAACTTTTGGAGAAGGTATTTTTCAAAAAGGAAAAAATAAACAACTAGAAAGAAAATAGAAATTAAAAGAAATAATTAAATTGTAATAATATCATTAATGTCATTATTATTATTATTATTATTATTATTATTATTATTATTATTATTATTATTATTAAATGGATTAATAAACAATAATTTTATTGTGGATTCTGGCTAATGAAATTCACATGCGTTAATGATAGGACATGAAATCATTTGTACTCAATTTCATGTATACACTTAATAATCTTGTAGTGTCTGGAGCTGGTTTCGCGTAATAAAAAGAAAATCATTATACGTAGCTAAATATTTTGTGCAGAACACGTTTTATGACTCTAGGTAAAATATTTGAGAGAGATAAAGATCAAAATCAGTATTTTCCAATGAGATGCTGTTCGCGATAGCATTCGTTTGCAATCACAAAATGCTGAGACAGCATACAATCGTGTACCGCCCCAGGACGAACCCTACAAAAGTCAGTCAGCTGTATTTTGATGCAGTACGGACTCAGACGTGTGGCTGCAAGGCAAACTGAGTCTGAAATAAACAGTTTAGTCCAGACATTAAGAAGAGATGGACTTTGCAATCAACAAGTACTGGATTCATATCATTAAGGAAATCGAACGTTATAAGACAGATCCGTGACATCAAGACACAAAACGATTGACGGGGCGGAGACGGTGGTGTGTACAGATCTATGACAACAAGACACTAAAAGATTGACGTGGTGGAGATGGTGGTGTGTACAGATCCAAAACAACAAGGCACTGCAGATTGACCTGGTGGAGATGGTGGTGTGGAGAATATTGTATCTGCCTAAAAGTTCCTGGGCCCAACAGTACGAATATAATCAAAAACGAGTACGTGTGCAGAGTGCAAAAGGTACCGGTAAAGAGTGCAAAATACATCTGCAGAGTGTAAAAGTACCAAGCTAAATGGTTACGGGTACGTTTGCAGAGTGTAAAAGTACCAAGATAAAAGCTAAATGGTTACGAGAACTCTTGTAGAGTGCACAAAGCACCTAGCTAAAAGGTAAATGGCAGCGCTTGATCAGGGGAGCGGGGGAGGGGGATTTCAAGGGTTTTCGGCCCCCAGGCTAAAAAAAAAAAACGTGTGTAGAGTACAAAAAGTACAAAACTAAAAGGTAAATGGTGTACGAGTACATTTATAGAATGGAAACAGTACTGAGTTGAAAGGTAAATGGTGTTCGAGTACGTTTATAGAGTAGTAAAAATACCGAGTTGAAAGATAAATGGTGTACGAGTATGTTTATAGAGTGGGAAAAGTATCGAGTTGAAGGGTAAATGGTGTTAACGGGGTCAAAGCAATCAACACTTAGGCAGTGGCCCTCGTTATGTAACAGTTTGCATCATGCATAGAATCAACCAAAGCATAACTGAAAGACATTGATATAATGACTATAAAGCTAATGTATATCCTAGTGAGCTGTGTCCTAACAACACCAAGGAATCTAAAATTTTCTTATATAATAATTTAGAATGACGAAGAGGGGAAATTACTTCAGTGATGCTCCCTCAAAGCTATTACACACTTTTAAAAATTTCATGTTTCATTCTCAATCTAAATTATATAAAATAAATCCATACAAACCCATTTATTTATCAAAACGTTTTGTAAAGAATGTTTAGATATCATACATTTTGCAAAGAATCCTTAGATATAATAATTTTGATACTAGTCATTTATTCTTGCACGTCACAATTCATCAAACCACTCAAGTGGCCTAGTGGTTAGAGCGTCCGCCTCGGATGCGGAAGGTCGCGGGTTCGAACCCCGGCCGAGTGATACCAAAGATATAGAAAATAAAAAAATGGTACGAACAGCTGCCTCGCTATTCGGACAACATTAAGAGATTAGTGTTAGGAATGGTCGACCTGGTGTCAGGATAATGTGACTGGGTGGGACATCATACTACATGTTTGCAGCATGAAGCCCCAGTACAACACATCACTATAACTGCCACACTGCAGACATCGTAGCTATATGACTGAAAATGTTTTAAAGTTTCTTTAAAATCCAAGTCACACACACATAATTCATCAAATTACATATCAAAGATGTAGCTAATTTCACGGTTGTACTGCTGTGACCTCCAGATGATATATATATACATAGCCAATTCACCGTTATGGATTTCATCTTGCACTAAATGCGGTTTGAAGATGTGATATTGCGTAAAGATGGCTCGGTAAGTCCGTACTTTTGAAACTTCACTCTACATGGATGTAATTCTACTAATAACATATCATTTGCAACGTCATTAATCCATTAATCATTAATCTTTGTCAAATAATTTTAGGACAAAAATGATTTCGATTTAATTGAGTGCTTCGACAAAAGATTGACATAAATCTTTACCACTGAAGATGATTGCTGCCTGGATATTCTAAATGCTATTTTCTAACTTTTATCAAACACATGCATCGCACATTGAAATAATTTGCAACTGGATTCATTTAATCTCTCTCTCTCTCTCAGAAACATTAATTTTCATCGAACTGTGATGCAGGTTATAATTACCACTCCGCCACTACTTGTGATCAGGGAACTGGTTTAGTTTCGTGTAGCATTGTACGGCAGTGTAACATCTGGGACTTGACCTGGTTCAGTGCGTTATTGTTGGGCAGTGCAACATTCGAGACTTGGTTTGGCCTGGAGTGGCACTGTACGACAATGCAATATACGGCAATGAAACATTCGAGCCTTGGTTTTGGTTTGCTTTCGTGCTATATCGTACCGTAATGAAACATTCGAACCTTGGTTTGGTTTGGTTTGGCACGTACAGCAATGCAACTTATGCCTGTTAAATTCAGGTCAAGGTTGTTTTGCCACTGTACCACTACTTATGATCCGGGACTCAGTTTGGCTTGGCGTGTAATTTTCCGGGTGTGCAACTTCCCGGACTTGGAAAGGTTTGGCGTTGAATTGTACAGCAATGCAACATTTGGGACTTGGTTTAGTTTGGAGTAGCATTGTGCAACAATACAACATATGCTGGTTATAAAGTGCCGTGAGTGCCTATTACCTCTTGAAAAAGACACTTGAGGTTTGATACGTTTCGTGTTTAAAAAAGTATAAATAAGTAATGATGTATTTGCCTACGGTTTTGTTCACTCTGTCGTGTTTGAAATACAGCCAAACCATTGAAAAGCAGTGAATCTGTCATAACATATAAAGCAATGATTCAGCAGAAGCATATAAATCATTGAATCACCTATAACACTGAAAAGCAGTGAATCAGCTATAACATCAAAAGCAGTGACTGTCACTAGAATAAAGTTGCAATATCTTTACGTTTTCACTGGGATTGTTAAGATAATTATAAATATTTCCAAATAGTTTGTTTTTTACAGTTTTAAGTTCTGCATAAAGTTCACATCACGTTACTTCAGCTTATTGTATGGGAAATTCACACTCCAGCGTTAAATATGATTGATTTTTTTTCTCAGTACAACAATGCCGCCCAAGCAAGCGACGGGAAGCAAAGTTGTTTGACAATTAAGTCATTGCTAAATAAATCTCGTGAGTTGTGTTCAAATACGTGGAGTATACAGACATTCACAGGATTACATTTACTGGGATAAGGCGTAAGATCTCACAGGTATAAGACTAATATTTGTAATATTATCTAAGTTTTTGGAAAATTCTTTATTTGAATTGTGCAAACTTTTTCTTTTGTGACTTTTGCACAATCTCAGGGTTTTGATACCTGAAATTAGCATTTAAATAGTGGGCAGTCTTTGAGCTCAAAGATGGCGACTGCTATGCTAAACAAGTTTCAAGGGGGAAGGATCAACAGCTATTTCCCTACAGAGATGAAGATGACGAACCAGGGAAGATTGCTCCTGGCATATAGAAAGCCAGGTTGCCAGGTGATCGACCTGACAAATTTTACAGAAGTAGAAAGGCCCCGACCAGCAGAAGTACTACAACATCTAGTTGCAAGGGGCACTAAGCCAGAAAGCATCCAAGGACTACAGAATGGAGGGCGAGGACTTTTCTTCATCTTCCCCCAGGGCGACAAGCCCCTCTACAAAAATGATCAAATCATGGAGATAAAGGGAAAAGAAGTTAAGATATACAGTCCACCACCATTAATCAAAAAACTGGGAGAAAAATCAGTAGATGTCCATATTTCGGGGCTCCCCCTAGAAGTGCCAACAAAGGAACTGGCATATAAAATGGAAAGAAAATTTGGGATTAAGCCAATCGGACAACAAATGGCAACCTACTGGGGCTTCCCTAAGGTTTTGACTGGAGGGATGATCATTACTTTGTCGGAGGTAGAAGCAAGGAAAGTACCAGCAAATTTCTATGTTATGGGATTTATGGTCAAAACATGGTACAAGGGATGCCAAAACATAAGAGAGTGCTATAAATGTGGCAACACAGGCCACCTTCAGAGAGATTCTCAACACCAGACAACACCACAAAGCAACATACATAATTCATATGCGGCAGTGGTAGCCAACACAAAAGTAAACGAAAATGCAGCAAATGACATACCAGAACAGGCAGAAACTGTAGACACAAGAGACTAAATTCCGGAAGCCAGTAGCATGCACCCAATAATTAGTCAAGATAACAGTACGGAGATAGTGCCAGAGACAAAAGCCTCGCTCCTAATGGACAGTCTAGAATCTAGCCTGGACAATACTACCAATGAATTGGAAAAATGGAATGACGCCAGCCAAACCAGCTCGGCAGAGAAGAGAAAAGCTAAGGCAAGAGCAAGAAAACTACAAAGGCAGAAAGAGAAGCAAGCAAAAGAGAATCAGCTGATAGAAAATAAAACTACATACTTTGTGGCAGAAGAACCAAATTACGGGAAAAAGACACTAGATAACTCAGACAGTCAAACATCACAAATGAACAAGACAATAGAGGAATCAATAATTTTGGAGTCGCCACCAAAGTTGAAGGACAATACAGAAAGGGACTCTTCCACCCCAATACTACCACAGAAAAGGAAACGATCAGCATCGACACCAAGAACACCGTCGGAGCCAGAAATTATCGAATTACTGAAAGAAGCAAGAAATGAAAAGAGAGCGATCTCGCTAACCAGAGATACACAAAGGAAGGCAATCAGCCTTGAAGATTATAGAGCAAAAAGGATTGCCCACTAAATTAATTTTTAGTTATGATTCAAATTTTTAATGCGTAAAGAAATATTACATCTGTACATAGCCAAGATGGAGGGATTAAACCTGCATATCTTGACTATGAACATCAATGGAATTA